>JAQIXD010001500.1:0-14661 GCA_034699985.1 Minunthozetes semirufus
CTCTCTCTCTCTCTCTCTCTCTCTCTCTCTCTCTCTCTCTCTCTCAACCTTTTGATGCATTCTTTGAGATGCGGTAAGTCTTTTGGTCTGTTCTGTGACTCATTGAATATAAGAGCTCTCATTGTTAGTGATTTTAATACTGTTTTTGAAAGCTGTGTTCACTTTTAAGAGCAATACATTGAATACATTGTATTAAATAAATAACTCATAAATCGTTTGTTGCGTTACATTACATAACATAACATTGCGATCGACTCTAAGCTCACAACTGTTGTTCTGAATATGAATAATGTTGTGAAACAAAATAAGAGAGGTATAAGAAAGGTACTAAAGGTACTTAATATAATAAATTTTTAGCCTAACATAACATAAGCTGATTAGGCATAACATATGATTACTTCAAAGGAACTGGCATTCGGTATGAGTCGGGACAGACGTCAGAGATTTAAGAATTACCAAAAGAATTTGTTAAATACCTTTAATACAATATTTTTAAATACCTGTACCGATGTGGGAGAGGGAAAGGGTAGGCAGAGGGCAAAGAAAGTGATATATTTTTGTTTCGTGGAAATCAAATGAAAATTAGTTTTTCAGAAATTATTTCATTGAAAATCTTGACTCAAACTTAGGCTTAAATCAGATTTATGTCTGAAAACCTTTTTTCCGCTCAAATAAACGCAATTAAGAGATGAAAATCTTTCAAACATTTTGAGTGCATTTCATTCTCTTATGGAAAGACATAATAATAAAAAGAGAAGTTATGCTCAAAAGTCTGGTCTAATCATTAACATAGCCATCGATAACAATAAAATTTTTTAAGTAAAAAGCAGTTCACGAATAGCCGTTGAGAACAGGAGAGGAATAAAAATAAAACTTAAAAAAACAATATAATGCCTATCAGTGTATATCAGTTTACAGCACAGGTATTGAGAAAAATAATAGAAATACAGACGAAAATTGAGACGAATCGTCAGATAATGTTTTCAACAGTAGTTGAAAGCCTTAAATAACAGTTTGACCGGTAATTATCGTGATCTAAAATATGGGATGAGGATGGAGTGCGAGCCATAGACACACACATACTGGTGGCTAAGTCGTGAGCGAGCACCTGCTCTTTCTCTAATTCACTTCCATCTCGATAGTAGAGCTCTGGTATATTGCAATATAAGATGATTTACATGTAATGTATTTTTTTACTGTCTTTATCTCAACAGACTTTACATAACATAACACAAGATATAAATATCAGTGAATTCAGTAATACATTGAGTAATACATATCTGTTTGCAATATTCGTTGGTATTGTATCTCTGTTTTTGAATTAGTTCTTAAGTCCAGCTGCAGCTGAGGCTCAGCTCTAAATAATGATAGTTCGTGTGGCCGTAGACACCAATTACCAAATCATTATTCTAAACACCTTCAGTTAGGAAGTCATACCTGAGCTCATGAGTTGGCCATACGTCGGCTCATGTTTATTGAGGATCAGAAAGAAATTATTTTCTTATTTTTAATACAAGTTTTTGTTGAAATCTATTACTCTTATGAATAAAAGCGTTACTCTGAGTGCGTGTCTATTCATCTCTGATTTCCTATTTATTCATTAGAAACTATTTATGCAGTCATTCGCCAATTGATTCGAGGAAAAACATGCCCTTCCTTTTGCAGTGCATTTAGGAAAAAACTTATCATTTTGATTGAATAATAAATACTTTATGTTTTATTATTATTTCAAATCTAATATTTTAATAATATTTTAATTTATTGGCCGTCCGTTCGACCCAATTGTTTCATTCATTAGATTCAAACCAAAAGTATTACTATTGAGAGACAGAAGAAAAAAAATTATTGAAAACTTTGATTAATAATATTTTTTACAAAACATGAAATGTTTGTTACATTTTGCGAATACACCGCAAAACACAGATAATAAAGATAACTAAGAAAAAGGTGAGAATTAGATAACAGAAAAATGAAATTATCTTTTGAATAGTTTGTGGGAAAAGTATTTTAACAAACGAAGAGAATTTCATTAATTTCTTTTAAACGGAAAAAAGAGTTTTCGAAGAAAAAAGTTTTTTTTTCTTCAAATGAATTGTAAAACGGATTAAAAAATTGCAAAATAATAACTAAATAATGATTTCACTCATAATGAGGTGGAAATAAATTTATGAATAAATCCAATGCAATGAACACAACATAAACTAAATTGCAATTAATGGCAAAGAAAGGGGACATAATGTTTAAGAGAGAGAGGCCAGTGCCTATGATAAACTGGCTGTGCTCTGGCTGTGTGCCTGTGCTCTGAACGAGAGTAAAGCAGATGAAACAATAACTATCACCTGCTGTCAGACTTTTAGGAATTTAACGATCGAAAGCAAAAAAATTGTTTCGATAAAAAACTAACATTAAGTCTATTATTGCATAAAATGTAATAATAATTATTTCTGTTCATAAAAAATGCATTTTATAGACAATGACTGATTGCGGATATAATGCATTAGGTTTTGTACGCCAGTCCTCTCTGTTCTGATCCAAAAACACAGAAATTATATTCAAAACAACTAATAATGTATCGGAACTAACAATTCATATCGCGATCTATGGCTCAGACTATACTGTTTTTTGAGTTATTTATCAGGACTGGGATGAGAGTCTGGGCCAATCCCAGTGCCAATTAGATTATCAGTGAATCTGATCACTAAATGCCATACCTGTGCTTCAAGTGCTTGCGCTCATCCATATAACGATCCTATCAATTTGTTTAACCGTACAAACAATGGGCGTCGGGATAGGCCTGAGCTATACCTGTCTGGCATTTAGAGGTACTCTATGGTGTGCGCAATAATGCGATAAATATTATGTATGTTTTACACAAATATATGATTTTCGATGCTTTCATTCAGCGATCCGTTAAGCTAATACTCAATTTAATAGTCTATTGGAATAATAATCGGAATGTTTTCAGCACAAGATTAGGGCTGACATTAGGGCTCAACAGACGTAACATTGAATTAAAAAATACTTTTGAACTCAGGATTAAAATCGAAGTCCATTTTCGCGAAAAGATTTAAACACTTATCAGATCTAAACTTCTCTTTTTTGTTGCAAAAAGTTTAAGAATAAAAGTCTTAAGATTTTCCAATAAAATCAGGATTTGTTTGCTTTTATTTTCAAGTTATATATCAATGAGAAGAACAGGTAGTAATTGTCAGCAATGGCTCAGAATATCTATTAAGAGTTTGTATGGGAAATAAATTTTTCCTCTTTTTTCTCTATCACTTGAATTGAAATAAATAAACCAAAAGAAGAAAACAAATGAAATTCCAAATGAAGAGGAGATAAATATAACCGAAATCTAAATTATATTAAATCAATTAAATGATAGTTTTATCGACAAAAATAAGGGTTTCAGCAGTTTTTTAGGGGCTCTCAGAAACACTCATAGAATCATAAATTGCGGAATAAAAACAAAATTTTAAATATAATTAAATTTAATTCAAATTCAATTCAAAAATAAGATTTTTGTGCCCGAAATACACGTTATATATCATTTTGTTTCATTGAGTATACTTTAATCACAGAGATGGCCATATTTGAACCAAGGTCAATTTGTGATCATAGAGCTGAGCATTTAAAAGAATTTCTTTCTGCAATATATCAAGGACATTCCACTTTGCCTCCAATCTTTAGGATAATTACTGCTCACATGATCCAGGTATTGATCGCCAACCAGTGCCCATCCATGGCATCATTCAAAAGTCTAATGAAATTTTTATTTATAGAATTGTAAAATAATTTTATCGGAAACACTCATTGCATAAATAATTTCAATTAATTACAAATTAAGAGTTTGAAAGACAGAGAAAAAGTTTTTGATTACCAGAAAAGATGAGTTAAGAAGTGACTCCAGGTTTTGTTTTTACTCCTGGAAAAAGTCATCAAATTGTATATTCTGAATGTTTTATGACTGTCCAGATCGTCATTCATTTGATTTGATTAATCAAATAATTTTTGTTTGTTTATAATCTTTACTAATCGTGAGATTATATGAACGGAATATAAATTATATTTGAAGTGAAGTTCTCTATAATTTCGATCAATTTTTATCTCAAACCAATAAATGACTCCATTTATATGTTTTGCATATTTTTCGGGCAATCAATAAAACATTTAAATTTTTGGTCCAAAACAAAAGTAGCAAAACATCTACAGATAGGGTATGTAATCGACAAAAAATTATTATTTATGTCTATCGATAAATATTTGGTGCAATTGATGTGAAAATATAATTACGGCCCCAATTGAGCCCCGATTGGGCCCAAAACCGGTGGAATGTAAGTAAAAACGACAAAAAAGTCATTTTCGTCGGGAATTTCGCTTTTTCTGGGCTTTTTGTGCACTTATTTTCATTCATCATTTGAGTGAAACATTTTTTCGATATCACGAACTCATATTCGGGCTATTTTTCAAGTGCACAACCAATCTATGATGGCTTCAAATACAGTAGCTCTCGGAGGGGTAGGACTCGATCACGATTTCTGGAGTGATCATCTTGTATGCTGTCCTTTCATAAGGTCTTGTAATGGATGAGAGAGAGAGAGAGAGAGAGAGAGAGAGAGAGAGAGAGAGAGAGAGAGAGAGAGAGAGAGAACGGAGAGAGACGGCTTATCTAATGGTGAGCGCCCGGAGAGAGTGAAGAGCAATAAAAGAGTCAAAGTTTAAAACTTCTGAATCAGAAGATCTGATAATATATTCTTTGAATGCAATGAGAATTGAGTCTCAATTTTTTGACGATTACTGATCACAACTGTTTTGTGAACTGTATTTAACTGATAAGTCAGTTGAGAGAGTCTTCTGTACTGTAATGGCGTTAAAATGCAGGCAATGCTTGAGTTTTGGTTGAATTTTTTGGTGGCCACTAATGAGAGCCGATTGCTATGTTTGGAGCAATTGATGTGTTGTTTTAGTTAAGCCAACGGCTATAGCGTTGGTCTAAAGTGCATAACATCGCAAAAGTGTAGCATAAAGTGGAAGTGCATATCGAATAGATAGGACGATACGGCAGGTGATACCACCACCAGCAACAAAATAGAATAATCAGTGCTGTGAGCCATCAGAGCCAGTGCAGGGCTTTAATGCCATACCTGTGCCGAGCAAAATGTATTATAGCAAGAGGTCTGCGACCCTTAGATTCTTGACGTGATGGAAGACGTTCAAGACATTCATTATCTCTTCCCCATACGGTCCTAATAGACTGCATTTGCGTCAATATATAGCCCTTAATATCCCTCTGTATGTACTCAATAGTGAACTCATATTTAGTGTAATAGACTTTTCAACCATTGATTTTCATGTCTTCATGTCTTCAATGATGAAAGGATCTGATGGAGAGCTAACATCAAAAGATTATATTTGACTTTTAAAACATTTTTTAGAATAAGAATAGAGAACCAGAAATAGGAATACTCTTTGAGAATATCGTTTGAATATCGTTCCATCAATTGGTCCATACATTCAACAGTCAAAGAGTCTCTGTATTTACGGTTTTAATAGCAATATATCTATAGATTTGATGTTTTCGGGTAATAATAACTGTTTGATAAATAGATGGTATAAATACTATTGGCCTATAGTAAGCTCCTGCCAATGGTGTGTCTTGTGTTGAATGGATTGGTAGCGTGTTATGCCTAATGCATAATTAAGAGAGCCCTGAGCACTGGAATTTTTTCCTATCAATAACATATTGCAAGAGAACTCTTGTATTACTCATATATTGAAAATATAAGCCAAACATAACATACAATAATAAGTGTCACTTCAGATCACTTCAAATCACAGACCATTTCGGTTGAGAACCATCTCTAGTAATGAATGGGAACAGTAGTCAGTCATTTGATGGGTTCTCCAATCATTGGCCAATATATGGCCCAAAGCTATAGAGTGTGATCAAAGGGGGATCACATCAAATGATGTCCTATGAATGTTGTATCCGATGTACGAGTAATGTATGTAATGTTTGATCGATTTGTGGCATCTTTTGGCATCAGTTGCCGTCATTGGTATCTCTGCCATAATTATGATCATCAGAATTGAAATTCGTTGGCACAGAACAGGTATAACATTCGGACACACCGTTGGCTACAATTTACTCAATTTTCAGTAATACCATCTCTTTCTTTATGCTGTTCTCGTAGTCTCAATTTGGGACCCCTTATATGCCTTCCCTTTAATCATAAGATAATTACCAGACATAAGTTGAACGAGACTTTAAGGCATTTTTGGCTAAACATTTGGCACAGCATTTGGCTCACCATCGCATCCAATATTAGAGTCACTAATTTTCTATAAAATGTTTCAAACATTTATTGTATAATAAGAGAGTAATTCCAGAGTTTATTATAATTTTATTTTTTATTTTCGTTGTGTTCTTCAGAACCCGAGTGTCAGCCCTTTTGCAGATGTTTTCCAATTATATCCAAAACGATGTGTTTCTGATGTTTTTGCGACAATTTTTATCTTTTTCTTTCATTTTCATTGTATTGCGAAACAATTTGTGACATAAAATAGAGCCTAACTGTGAATGCAGTTCATATACAGTCTGCGTGTCCTTCATTTGTCTGTTTACAGAGATGGTCAAGAGATGAGACATGAATACAAATGAAATATCAGTCAGAATCAGTGATGTATAAGCATTTAAAAGCTAGAATGAAAGCCCTCTTTTTGCATTGCTGATCCTAATTAGCGTTTTTTAAAAAATCTGCCAGAGCTATGCCACAGCACATCCACAGCACTGCCACACCATTCCCTTTTCCTGATAGGTATTGAAATAGTTGGTCATCACAACAGATAATACTGAATGGAATCGCAGATGTATTTTATCTCATTCATCATCTGAAGGGATGACTTCCTATGACTTCCTATTTTTCATATATTAATTGCGATTTACTTTTTAATTGAGTCCAAAACGGAGTGCATCTAAACTGAGGGCCAAACCGTCAGTCAGTCTTAATGTCTTGAAATGAGAAAAATATTTTTATTATTTGTGTTTCATTTGAATGCAATCCTAACATAACATAAGGTTTACGTATGCTTTTGCACTGCATTACGAGCTGTCAGTGCCTTCGATGTCAACTCCAATCTTCATCTCTATTACCTCTGAAAAGCGGTTCCATTCAAGTCAACAGATATTTTAGAAGTTTATTTGACGACAAAAAAAAAGGTTTTCTTCTTCTTTTGCGTTCATTTCGTGGAACTGAATCTCTAGAATAATAATAATGTCTGTCCTCTGCTTTGATTGTTAATTGGTTAATGGCTCAGAACACTGGCCAAAGCTCTGGAATCAGCCCTTGAATAATAAACACTCAGATAAGGCACAGCCATCAAAATTCTTGTGGACAACAAGTGCTACAAGTGGTGACTATAAACTCAGACATAAAAACCAACAAATCCGGTGCTCAGAGATCTCTATTCTGAGTGGACAGTCGATCGTTTTCTGTCGATGACTATATATAGTACCGATTGTAAATAAATATAGCACAGGGCAGAGCACAGCACCGTTTCGGCACTATCGGCTCTGAATTGACGGCTCATATTGTGAGCTGTGAGTTAGCTGTCGCTCCTATTCTTATGCCAAGCCTTCTGTTATGCAATTTAATGACCCGAACCGACCACTCAAACAACATTGAGATTGTAGTCAGAGTGTAGTCAAAGATTGTTTTATGAGAGGAATAGCATAACCACTACTTCTCCAGTGATTGTCATTCAATGCGAACTAAAATATATGATTTCGCTCTCAAATCCACTCAGACTTTGATCTGTTTGAAAGTTTGAGCTCAGAATTGAGTGAACAGAACGAAGAAAAAGCAAAACCAGAGTAATGTCTGTTACGAAAGGGAAGGAATCGAAAGGAAAGTGGAGTTCAATCACAATATCATTTCATTTTTGGTCAGATTTTTTGTGATTTTGATATTTTGCGAACAGAAGTAACAGAACTATGAAATGCTTTTCACAAATAAAAAAATCAAATGCAGAGAAAACGCCAAAAAGCGTGGGAACAATAAAGCTTAAGGCACAGGTAGGCAACTCAAAGAATTACCAGAGCAATGGGCTGATCGATCCTAATTACTGAACGATCAAATTTTCTGATATATTGATATATTGTATACGGCTTTCAAATTATACATTCCTTTTGCAAACAAGACTTTACAGTAGACTAGTTATGAAAAAGAGGCAAATCATAAGATAACCGATAGTCAGGCCATGAGTCGGATCGCATGAAAAAAAAGTATATTTGATATTAAATTTATGTCCAATTTTTATCCATTTATTTCTTATAATAATATTTGGAAATAATTTCGTGATTTTTACTGTCATTTACTTTTGCTATTCTGAGCCAAAAGAGAGGTCTGTGAGAGAAATCGAAATTTTTGTGGACATACATAATATGGGATCGAATGCCAGATAATTGGGGGACTGGTTTCGGTCAAATATCATACAATGCCTTTCCTTTCCTTACATAACAGTATCACTGAGTCTGAGATTTTACTTTTCTCTGGTATTCTCGTCTCCGAAACAGACTTCAGATCACATGCAATAAAAAGAGTGGTATTTGAATGTGATTTTTGCACAACACTTCTGTCTATGACTGACTTGTGGTGTGCCTTCGAGCCCATTCCCAGTTTGATTGTATGGGCAAATGACCCGAAAAATGTACTTTACATATGAGATATAACTATAATATCTTCCTCTTTGTGACTCCTATTTGTTAGCACATCCTGAAACTGTTGGGCAAATATTTTTCCTAAAATTACCGCTTGAATTGATTGTTCTTAGAACTGGCACTGGCGCAGCCGAAAAGAGGCTGGAGCACAGTCATCGATGCCTGAGTGAGAGTACATTACAGTTTTATGCTAATCATATACAACATCGACAATAACTACAACAAAATCTTAGTTATTTTGTTTTTGTTTTCCAACAAACTGCTCATATTAGGGCACAGCTTAATGGGCACCGGCATAGGTCAGCGAGGCATGAGCCCATCTCCACCTCCGCACACTCATACATATACAAAAAGTGTAATTTTCCGTTAAATTAGTCAAATTTCGGGAAATAAGTCGACGGAAGGCTTTCACGCGAACTCAACTCAACCATATTTTTTAGAGCCCAGACTTTAACCATACTTTCAGTTAATTCAATCACTTTTTAGCTGTAAATCTGAGACCTGAGACCTGCTTTCCTTTGCTTTGCTTTAATATTAATTATGTTTTCTATTGAAGCCCTCATATACTGCCTTCCAGTCAGTGGAGTCAGTGTTAACTGAAAAGAGTGTATTCAATACAAAAGATTATATAATTCTATAATAATTGCGTTTCGAAGAGAAAAAATTGTTTATATAATTGATTGCACGAAAGGCATGGGATCTATAGCTTTGTTTGACTCCGTTTTGATTAGTTATTTCTTAAGCACATCCAACTGTCTGCAGTGAAGACTGCAATTACTGTTAATATAATAGCCGAATGAGCACAGAATGAGCACATTATCAGTTCTATTGAATAATGGGTGTGATTGTTATGAAGCACTTGTTTATAATATACCCAATACTGGCTTATATTAAATCAAAACTTATTGATTCGATACCTTTACTACTGGGAAATGAGTGGTTCCCAGTCTTTGATTTAATAGTTTGAGTTCGTATGAGATTTTCATACTATACCTGTGCTCACAGTATTTGCCCTCAAAGTTATTTGGATTAAAATTAAAGCCGAAACTAATACTCTTCGACTCTAATAATGATTAGGAATTCCTTTTATTTGTTATGCGTTTGCTTTCGCTAATATGTCTAAGAGGAAGGTATGGACTCTACTCATTAGTATTGGTTTGTTTGAAAGGTTGGGCACAGGGCTAACTCAGGGCAAACACACACGTAATATATCGCAACCTAAATAATGCTCTATCATCCGATGGTTGACAGTTGATAAGAGACAATTGTCGGCCTGAGTGAGCACTGGGCACATGCCTTCGCACATAATACCGACGGCACTCCACACCCAAATCGGTTTAGGAGTTCTTTATTTTATTTTCAATTCGGATGAGTTATGCGATACACAAAGAGTCTTAAATAATCTTAATTTTGATGCAAAAGTCACCACTAATTTCGGTTTTCCATTCATCACAACATCTATCGGCGTTGAAATCGAGTCTTAGATAACAGACTTATCTCTGATTTCTGTGGTATTTCCCGAACAAAATATAATACGATTTCACAATAGTTTAGGACTTGAGGACAGAAATCAGTTGAAGGTCTGAAGAAAAACAAAAGTAATTTATGAATTCAAAAGTGGAAAACATTTACAAATAATTTGAATAACTTCTACTTCTATGCACTGGTCTATGACTGGCCGTTGATTTACTCGATATTTATTGTGTGAATGGATGGGTGGAGTAGGAGGTGAGTGATGTCTCCGACGGTATAAATCAAAGACAATATTTTTCAACACAAAAGGCATATATATATATATCTCTACTTGTATTGAGATTTATGTAAAGAACTATAAAGACAGTCGAAGGACATCCGAAAATGGATATTGAGTTTGAGTTTGAAAAAAAGGTTTTAAAAAATTACTAAAAAAAAGTGCATTCGTTTCAGGATTTTAAAAATGAAATTATGTTTCATTTGAAACATAAGATTCTGTAAGGCTTTCCAAATGCATTAGAAAATGCATTCCTGTGTTTAAAAACAATTTTATTGAACTTCTTTGACGTTAATCGACTCATAAGATTTAAGTAACCGTTAAATCAATAATTACTGATTAGACTTCACAATGAATTCATAGAATAAATCAATTTTTTTCTGAACAGTCATAGTGTTTGGGAAGGCCTGCGAAAAGCCTTTCCCTCTCCTGTTTCGTTGAATTATGTATTTGAGGTTCTGATCTGCTCTACGATAAACAGTAGGTTTCTTATGTTTCTAAAGTTTCACCTTCGTATTTATGTCACTCAGTCGGTGCTCATCCACTATCAACTGGTAAAGCCTAAGACTTGAGGGTAACGCACAGCACATTAAGTTTGCTTTTTTATGTATTTACTTGACTTAAATAAACAGTGTATTCAATAATATACTGTATTCTGATTTTATTTTTGAAAATGCACTGAGACTTCTTTGTGCGGGACAGGGCTGTATGCCCGGTGCTATGCTATGTGTGTGGCGGATAAACACCATTAAAAAGTACGATATGAGTGAATCGTTTGCATTCATTATCTCAATCTTGGATTCATATGAAAAGGAAGCAAAAGAAGAGATTCTTATATATTATATAATATATTAAATAATAGAAAAATAAGACTTTTTTCTATAGATTTTCATTTTATTTGTTAAGGAATTTAAGAAACGATAAAAATAAGTCTTTTTTCAAACGAATGCTTACATTAATGCTTAACATTTGGAGTGAACTTTAGAGTCGAAAAATAGTTAACAAATACTAAAATAGTTTATATTTTTTGGTGAATATTATATTTTTTGAATTTATTCTTCTTTTTTGTTAAAATTTTGTTTTTGGTTATATGAAGAGAGCCATCATTTTTCAGGATTAACCGTTCGCTTCATCACAACTGAGCACAGCATAAGATTTCATAGCTTTTTCATAGCGTTTGTGGCAAACTGTGTCCTCAAAGTCTCTGGCATTAAATATTCCTCTGATTCCAGTTCTCCTTTTGCTTCCTATTTATTCCTATTTATTATTTATTTTGATTTTTTGTTACCGTTTTTTCACTGAATTTAAAATTTGGATTTTGTTCTTCAGTTAATTCATGTGATCTCTTCCGAAGACTTTCTTCCAAAACGAGATTTTTCGGCACAAAATATGTTTCAAAAGTCGACATAACATAGACTTAATAAATCAAAAGAGATCTTCTGTTCACAATTCGTTCTGTCTGTCTATATGTCTGTGCCGTACGATTGCCTGCTTTTATGGCTATCTCTGTCTGACTGTATCTTTAATAACAGAGCACTTGTACTCAATTGAACCGTACTTTTGCCGATAGTGTTGCGAATTCTTTGCCAAGAATTCTGATTATCAATAAAATTGCACAAATTGGTAGAATAGCCAGGTGATCCTCAATATCAGGCCATCAATTTTTACGATCAAAACTATTGATAACATTTTTTCCAATTTTATTACAAAATATTTTTTTCCTAAATTAGACTAAATCCGCGATTTTTAATCAGTTTTTCCGAAGTACCTGGTTATTCTTAGGGATAAAAAGAGTTTATAGTTTGCTATTGCATACCAATTAAGTTCTTATGTTAATAAAAATTGTTAAGACCTTCATCTACGAGCTCAACGATATCTGTAAGAGTCGACTGATTATTAACAAGTTCTTAGCCGTTGATCTGAAGTGTATTGTGATGTTGGGATCCAATAGAGCCCATAAACAACAATAAATAACATGTTTTAGTGTTGAAGAATGTGAGAGAAATTCTATTATGCGATGAAAATATTGTTTTATTGTCCGACCGTTTTCAATGTCTCTAATTTTGTTACTCCTGGCAAAGGCTTTGCCCGACTATTACCTAAACACTGTTTACAGCGCAAAGAGAGCGCCGACAACAGAACCAATTGGTTTTATAGCCATTTTTCACTACGAATAAGATTTATACGAATTTTTTGTTTCTAAAACTTAATACAATGTCTTCACTTTAGTCCATACCTTTCCCTTTAGTCTACCAACTCTTCTGGCACTTAAAATAACTTTCCTTTTCTCGCACATATATTTAAGCTTAATATTTCACTAGAATGTGTTAAATTCAGAACAATTGGAAAAATATTACACAAGTTTTCAAAAATGACATGATTTATACCCCGATTCTTCAAAAAAAAAAAACAATTTTTATTAGTTTTTTGGTCTAACTTATTGATGGTGCAGTTGGTATATGGTTTGTTGTCAAAGCTCACTCCACTCCCATAATTCAGTTACCTATGGTTATAGTACCAGGAATTTTGTGCCAGACCTGGAACAGGGCTGTGAAAGTCTTGGGAATGTTGTTATGCTTTTTATAACTGATAATAATTTTTATCGAAAATTTCAGAAAAGGTTTTAAAGTTATAACTCTTATAACATATCGATTCGATTTCGTTACTTCTGGTGAGCAAAAGGTTATCTCATTTTTCACGTTTGAAATATTCCGAAAACAAGAACAAAATGATGCGAAAAAAGGGTCTGAGAAGAGACCCTTTTTATTCTCGATTTTGATTTTAGTTTTCCCTTAATTTTGTTGATTTCGGTTAAACTCATGAATTCTGAGCTAAAAGTAAATTAATATTTTTTCTTTGCCTGAATTTTATGGTCTCTTCTTATATAAGACTCTTATAAATGAAAAATTAGACAGAATTTGATTAAAATTAAAGATTCATTGGATTTGGAGTCTAAACTCATAACCGTTTATTAATTATTCAATTAATCATAAATTTGTTTTAAACTGAAAAATCACTTTATTATCGATTATTTATCAGAAAATCAATTTTAAACACAATAAGAGATAAACTTTACTCTTAGTCACTGTTTTTATCATATTTTTAGTGATTTTTCAAAAAATCAATTTTGAATTTTCAAACAAATAAATCTTTGCGATAAGTTTTTCTTTATTATTCGGAAATAAATCTTTATATTTGACTAAAAATATTTATAATTAAAATTTCAAATTCATAATAATATTGATTTGAATTTTGTTAGATATAAATCATTATAAAAACGGTTTTGCATACATTTTTAGGAATAAAAAGCTATAAAATTGAATTTAATTTTGAATTAATTCTTTTGACAGAATTATTGCCAGAAAATTAAGACTTTGATAATTAAATATAATTAAAATCAATTTTTGTCTCAAAATTCTTGTTAAATATTCTGATAAACTGATTGATAGTCGCCTACAAAATCCATGTAATAGATTATCGACTAATAAGACTTTATTCTTGGATATTAGTGCACAAGAAAACGAGTGGTAAAGAAATTTATTAAATTTAATCAAAAAACACAAATAATTAAAATACACTTTAAAAACAAGATTTCGGTTTTTGAATAAATTATTTAATGTTTTTCTCATAAAAATCGAAGTGATTTGAAATTTTCAATGACTTACTACTCATTAATTTCATAATAATTAACGTTATAATTAACATTGCTTAAAGAGTATTAAGTTTATGCCTCTTTTTCTCTCTCCCAGACTCTCTCCGACTCTCTCTTGATTATTGATTTTATGTTTCGCTTAAATATTATTAATGAAATGATTTATAAATTTATTTATTTTTTTCTCTTTCACTGAAATCTTGCAATAATTTGCATATATAGAGATCAATACTATTAATTAAACGGTGCCTTAAGACCAATTTATAGATTCTGTATCATTCATTAGCTAAGGATGAATCATAATTTTTGTATTGCCTTTGGATCTGGAATTAATTGGATGTGCGAATGGTAAATCTTTGCTCTTTCTCTCTCTTCTAAAATTTTATTCACCGAATTTCATGAGAAAATATTTTTGTTTATTTGAGTGACTCTTTTGAAGTAAAATAATAATCACATGAAATAAGTTATTAATAGTGAATATCATTAATCGCAGCTCAGGTCTGATGTATTCAGTGTTTTGCTATTTTGAAAATAAGACTG
>JAQIXD010001501.1:0-14653 GCA_034699985.1 Minunthozetes semirufus
AGTTTAGTTTAGTTAAGTTAATAGATTTGAAATATTGATGAATTGCATTTAGTCAACGATCTGTTGGCGCTGTTGGCACCGACACTCTTATGCCAATTGACTGCAAGTGATGCCGATTCAAATCAATGGCAGAGAGATTGGAGAATATTTTCTCAAAGATTACTGAATTATTAGTAAAGTGTAAGTGAGTGAGTGAGCACATCTCAGTTATTACTGGCCTTTCCTATCACTTATTATCGAATATAATAATAATTTATATCATTTTTGAGCAGAAATTTGTCGTAAAAGTCAGTTCTCAAGCAATTTGAGTGAAACACTAAAATTGATAATTCATTTAAAATGCGGGCATTTATTTGAAACTTAATATCGTCTCTCATTTAATACAATATTCTCTACCAGTTTCTCAGGTTTTATCACTTTTGTATCGCTCAGAGAAATGAGAAAAACTAATATTCAATATTTGAGTTCATTTAGAAATTTAGTCGAATATGTATTAAAGGTTCGCCGAAAAGAGTCGAACCGTCAAAAACAAGTACTGATTATAACGATATAACGATAATGACAGTAATCTTTGTCTATCATTTGGTCTGAGTTGTGATGAAAAATAATTGCCGACAATATTTCAAGTTTACACCAAATAATGTCTTCATTGTCTCTAAATTGTAACCATTTTGTGAGCAATTATTATATGAAAAACACAGCTAAAAGTCAAACGCAAATCAGATTTGAACGGCAGATGACATTCCCTTAATTGTGATTCTGTGGTCACAACTCAATGAATCTCTGGTTATGTTATGTTATGGCAAACATTTTAAATAACGTATAATTGTCTCCTTTTTTTCATTAGTCAATAGTTTTAAAGCGAAGCAAATGTTAATTATGTAAATAAAATCTAATTAAAGTTAAACATTTGGCTTAACTCAGACTTTAATAAATACTTTTCTCAATAATATGTCCGATACTTAAAGTTAACGATCGTTTAGGAGAAAAATCTAATTTCTTTCGACATATTATATCAATTATACTAATATTTGTCTAAAAGAGAGTCTCATCCTTAAGTCAAATACAATTATGTTGTTATGTTTAGTAATGATTTAATAGATATAATAAGAGCTCTGATAAACATAATTGTTATATAAAATTAATGTGTTTTGAATGTTTCGTATCAAACATTTGTCTTTTGAATGTCAATATTAGACAAACATATTAACAATTATTGTCTTGTTTTAGTCAGAACTCCAGGTTTTCAAACAATCTTATTGTGAGAAGTGTTTGAAGCGGGTTTCACATGAAAAAAGCCTATAAACCAGGGCTAATGATTCTTTACTTTGAAGGCTTTCCATAACGTTTTCGTTTGAAAAATATTTGATTTTCGTTGAAATGTATTATCATTTGAGTAGTATTTAAATGTATTGCGATTCAAGTGTTGCGAACTCAAAGTCAAGGTTAATGATTAAATGGGACGACATTACACCAATTGATGACATGAAGACACAAATGATGACATTCAATGACATCAAACACTTCAATAAAGTGAATGCAGTCATCAGATCCGAAGTCAAATTAAATGCTAAGATATATCACCTATGCTTTAATGCTTTACTATAATTTTGAGCATGACTCTTTTTATCTAATCCAATCTGGAACTGACAAATCAAATCTTCTTCTTAATCATGGCCTGTATTGTCCGATACGCTATAAATCCATGATTTCAGAGTTTAGTTTAGTTTTAATCAAAGTAAACACTAAGCGTCACAAATAAAATTGAAAGTATCAGACAATCATCTAAACCATCTAAATTGGAAAGAAAGTTAATTTGGAGTTTGATAATTGATTTTCCCGTTTAATGATCAAATCATTAATGAATTCTTTTGAGATTTTAGCTGAAAAGATGACATTTGGAGGAAAATATTTGTAGATATTTTCAATTGTGATAATACTGGTAATAGTGAAGGTATTTCTCTATTATTTGTTTTACTAGAAACCTATCGAACCGATAGTGAGTGCGATCGTCGGTCAGGCGTTTGTTCTGTCATTTTATTACATTTTCGTTTCGTTTGACGACTTTATCCGGGAATCTAAATGTTATGTTTGTTTACCTTTTGATGACATTAATCGAAAAGAAATAAAACTTTGATTTGAGTGACGATTGAAATAACAATAATTTTTTTCGTTTGAATCATTGATTTTTCCAAAACATGTCTTTAAAATTCTCAACTTTTTTGCCAACTTTTCGATTCTCAATACACATAAGAATGGCATTGAATATAAACGACTTTATTTGCGGCACTTAAATATCAAGAGATTACAGGAAAAACTTTTTCCCATTATATAAGAGTCGACATTAAATTTTTATACACGAAATAACATCAAATACCTGACAATAACAGAAAGAAATGAAGAAAAAATAACTTCACATCAAAACCAGAAGTTATCAAAGTGTGACCGATTCGGAGAAAGCAAAATCAATTTTCCAAACGTAACATCACTTCAAATACTATTTCGAAATTTCACTTAACTTTTATTGTGAAACTCACAAAAAATAAATACATCAAAACCTCTTTAGCCTTTAGCCTAAGCCAAGGTCACCTACCAATTGTTACTCACTTCTAATGTCTTTAACTTATTGTCCAAATATTCTTCAATTGAGATATTATCATTTGAGTAACCTTGGTTATTTCATCCTTAAATTCAAGAATTCTGCAAAAGCTTGATAATTGATATTTAAAAATCAAGATTTTGATCGCTTGTCTCAAAAGCTCTTTAAGAAGAAAAACTTTTCTCGTCTTTCGTTCGCTATTTTATAAAAATGTTTTACTTATTTTCAGTCAATCTTTAAAACAAAATCTGATTTCTAATCAAATTCTTACTCTTTTTTACTTAAAATAATTCTTAATTTTATTTCAGTTTTAAAAAAATTAAAAGTCAATTAAAAATTGATTTTGTTTTAAAAGACAAAGATCAAGAAAAACAAAGAATTAACATGACTTAATTGAGATAATACTCTATTAATGAGCATGGTAAAAAATAATAAATTTGGGTCAATTAATTTAAAACAATTGTATCGGAAATCAAATAATTCTTACCGAATATATTATATCAAGAAATCACTGATTGAGAAAATAATCTCCAACGATTGTTCGTGATAACTGATTTGTTTTTATTCACTTTTCCTGATTAAAATTTGAAACTTTAAAATAAAAAAATATGGGACTAATACTTCCGAAATGTTAACCCAAATAATAATTTTTGTTTCTATTTTCGCGAAATTCATTTCTGAAATATGTATTTCTTTTCAGACCAGTGATGTTCAAACCCCTTGACCTCAAACAATGCAATACATATAGAGATGTTCAATGAATGGTTCTTTAATATAAAGAATCCGCCTAGTACACGTACATTTTATTGAAATGGGATTGCTCAGGTGCTCTGAGGTGCTACTACGAGGCACTCACTTTAATCTAAGAATCAATTAAAAGGTTTGCATAACTTTTTAATATTTAAAATCTTCTTCAATGAATACAAGTTATAAGAGCTCCTCATTGAATATATAAAGAATATTATGTAATGATTTGAGATAATGGCAGTCAAATAGTCAACACTTGGATGCCATCAATGAATTCAATGACACCGAAAAGTTGTTTAATGGAAAACAAGTGTTCGTTCAGAAGACTTATAGACGTTATGAGTCATATCACGCATCGATTCATATTCCCAGACATATAACGAAAAGTGATTTTTCAAAATAATTTGTTTGTTTTACTAAATAAAAGGCCAGAAACTAAACTTTAGCTCTGAATCAGTGAGTCGTTTGATTTGTTTTTTGATGGACTCATTCTTTTCTCATATGCTTTCAATGCATTCAATATTGTCTTTTCATGTTTTCTATTATGTCTTTTGACTAAAAAATATTATTTGAAGCGAAAATTGTTTCTTTGATTTAAATGGTTTTTTGTTTTCAATTGTTTGATGATCAAACTATCAACTATCAAGGTGATCTAAGATTACCTCAAGTTTAAGATATTTCAGGGGAAAAATGATAACTTTTGTTAAAAACATTTTCACTTTTGTTGAGCTAAAGATTCTTTAGTAGAGATGTAATCAAATCATTAGAGCTCTGGTTTTATTCTGTGCTTCGTTTGCTTCTCTAATAAATTCCGAATTCTAGCTTCCAGTGAAATGACCTTCCCTTCAATGAGATTGACCACATCTGTCCTGACTCAGAGTGAATTCATTTTAATTAAAATGAAAAGCTATTAAATATTTAAATATATTTTGTAAAAGACATTAATTTGAATAATTGTTTGGAAGGAAAGGCAACAACAAAAGCAGATATCCTCTGAATTTGCATGAATTGAGTCCTGAATAAAGTCATTAAATTGAATTAAATTGCAAATTATTAGCAAATAATTCAATTTTAATATTAAGTCTAAAATAAATTCGAGCAAAACATAGACTTAATAAATAAGATTAAGTCATTCATTCAATTATAAGTGATGTAAATTAGAGGCAAATAAACGAATGAATTTATTTTATGCATCATTAAAATGTTGGTACATTTGGTGTATCATTTGATTGTTTTAATACTCCTTTTCTTATTATAATATTCATAGGCCTGAGAGGCAAATGAGTCAAAACCTATTACATAATATTGAGATAAAAAGATTGAAAAATTATTATTTGTTGCGTTTGTTGCATGAGTTTTGAATTTTGCATTTTGTCTGAATGTCTGATGACTTTATAAGTACTGTTAAAAGAAATCCAAAATCAAAAATTAATCGTTTGATGCTCTTTAGGAAACATCTTTTCGTGAGGTAAAGAAGTTGGTCTCAAATTTTGTATTCATAGCTATCAATGTTCTCGTGTTCTCAAAATCATCAGAATATGATACCAGAGTTTTGTGTTATTATTTGCCATTCCTTTAAAAGACATACCTATTAGTTGTGCAGAATTTTTGCATAATATGGTTTGCATTTCAAAAGATATACTTTGTTTGAAAAACTCTCAAATATTTTGATTTGTTGTGAATCAGACGTTGAATCGGATAAATCGGGTCTATTATAGTCGTCGCCACTATTATTCCACTATTATTTAGAGGACTGTTATTAAGGCGTTGGACGGCATTATTGGCCTTAACAACACATTTTATAAATGCATTCGAGTCAACCCTAAGGCTAATGAGAGCTCAAGTTTTTTGCATAGATTTTGCATATGAGACACAAGAGTCCCGAAAAGCTCTCTCTAAGTCTCTATCAGTCCTAAGAATCTTCTCTATTATAGCCGTAAAACAGATGAGAGTCTCCTTAATCTCAAATGACTTTTTGTGGTAACGAGTATTGAGATCTGAAACATCGGATACCATACAAACAAATATAGCAAAAAGGAACTACCAGTACCTGAACGGCAACGCCGTCCAATGCATTTTACAGGCCTTTTCCAAGAGCTTGCATTTCTCTATAATTATTATAATTTGAGTTTTAGTCTTTCAAGTCTTACAAATCTTACAAAAGAGCGCTCACGCTTTCCATACCAACTAAACTGTGGGTCCTATCGAATGGCCATTTCATGATCGCTAACAAAAAGTTATCTCTCATTAAATAAGTTCAGAAAATATTTAGAATGAAGTGAAACACGACTTATCATAAGTTATCATAACTATCATAAACGGCTATTATTTCTATCTTTTCTCCGATTTAATGGTAAATAGCAATTCATTTCATTTCTCTTTACATATCTTTTATATCAAATCAAATCTCAACCTTTTTATAAACCCCTAAACCTCTGCAGGGATTTAAAAAAAAATACTTAATTATTGTTATCGTATATTATTGTATATTATTGTATATTAGGCGGAGAAATACATGCAATCATTCGGTGCAACACAAGAGGCGTATTGTTTCTCAGCCTCTCTCGGCTCAGAGTTTCTCCGGTATTATATCTCATATGATATAAGCCTTACAAACATATAATAATTGCTCTTATTTTTACTTTTTTCCTTAAAACAAGCATTGATTTGTTCGGGACTTATGTGAGGAGGAGTTGTCTCTCAGACTAGATTTGAAAATTCAAAAAACAATTGTATTAAACATTAAGAATACAATAAACTTTATAAATCATTTCTTTTAATCATAATTTTATATCCATTTATAATATAAGACTTATTAATATTTATTTAAAGAATATTCACATTATTCTCAAATCACTTATTTATTACATAAATGTTATAACAATTTGTTTTTAATATATTTTGTAATCCATTTTCCAAAACGTCCTCAAAATAGAGCTAATGTTTTGTCGAAACCAAATCTAATAATTGAATTCAGGCCTTACTTTGCGATTAAGTGATAAATGATTGAATAACCTCTAAGGACCTGAAAATATTAATTTAGTGCTATATTTAAATTGAAACAAATACACGAACACTGATGGAAACCCGCCTCAAATCTATTTTATGAATTACAGATTCAAATCTCAATTCAATGAAAAACAAGTTATCGAACGATAGAATTGAGTCTAAAAATAATTCAATTGTAAGCTAAAACTCATTTCAAAGTCAAACTTAATTTCAAATTTGATTCGTAATTATGTTTTTCTCACTTTATTTCTTTCTTAAATTCAAAGAGCAATCTATGAAAACACTCAAAATGAGAAAAGTTTCAAAAATAGGAATAATTTGAATACATTTTAAAAACTGAACACAAAATCTATTGGAAGAAATAATTGAAATATTGAGTGAAATATTGGAATACCATTGAAAATTGATTTCAAAATAAAGTTGAGGTCATTCCCAAAAATAGCAAAGGATGGCTAATCATTAATTAGTTTGAAATAAGTTTAGTTTTTAACCAAAAGTTTGTTTTGAGATAGATTTGAGAGAAATCTTTGGTAACAAAATTAAGAGAAGAGGAAAGTGAATAAGACTTTCAACGAAAATTACTTTTTGAGTTAAATCTAACGTTTTTTTTAGTTGTGATCTAATAATAAAAAGACAAACATTGGAATCATTGGAAACATTGAAACGTATCTGAGTTTATAGTTTGAGTTTAATATTAGATTCAATTCTCAACTCAAACACAATTTAGTCGAGAAATAGTGGTTTCGAGAATTCAATCGACGTTTAAATATTTAATTTGTCGGCAATAATGTTATGGTATTTTGAGTAACTCTGCCTTTTGGTCAGCACTGCATTCAATTGCATTGAATAGCACTCAACCGAATTGAAGGCAGCATTCAGTGTCTGATTCCTTCAATAATTAATGCAATATCTGAGGCATATCTGATCCAACTCTCACTGACATAACTCTCTAAACATTTGATTCACTCTATCATTGCTATTATTGGCGTAATCACCATCATGTGATCACCATCGCCATCACCATCCACAAACATTATTCCATCTGCAAAACCATATATTCTTCAATAATTTTATTTTTAATTTAATTCAATAGAATCGTTTAATTGATTTAAATCATTAATTAATTAAATTAACTGATAGAACTCTAAATTGGTTTGTGTTTGATTGAAGGATAACCATTGATAATCTTGACTTTCATGAATAGCTTAAACACAATAGTGTACAGTTGATGATCACTCGTATCTATAATTATGATGCCTTTGCGCAACACTTTTAGTGTATTAAAAGACTTTATTTAATTAGTATTGCAATCATATAACTGAGAATTAAATCAAGAAAATGGTTTTTCTATCAAATTGTTGTCCAAATATAAGTCAAACTGAAACCCATTTCACAAATTGTGCGCCGATTTTATGCTAAACTCTAATCGATAAAAGTTCTCGTTTTATGAGTTTAGTGGGAATGAGTCGACATCTCTTGTCTGACAACTAAACAAAACTGTAAGAAAAACTTATTTTCTTTTCTCTTCTATCGTTCTTTCCCTTCCTATCTATCGTTCCCTTCAATTAAAAGATCAAACATTAAATTATCATCAAATTTATATATTAGAGTAAATAATTGTATTATTGTTTCAAATATAAACATCCAAAACAATGTTTGATTTAGCTAACCAAGCATAAGCTCATCTATTAGATAATAGAGCACATCTCAAAATGCATTTGTTAGCCATTAAATTCATATTTTACCAGATCCTTTCTAAATTATCCTTAGATTGAATTCTGGAGGAAAAATATGCTTACTTATGTCATTTACTTATTTGATGTTTAAAGGATTATTCTTCAAAATTAAAGTGAGTCTACATTAAGTAAAACTCAATGAAGAACAACCACTTTATTTAACACCAAATCATAAAATTTAATTTATCTAAAAACCAATAAAAAAATTAACAAAAGTTATATTACAAGCAATAGATTCAAAGATGAATTCAAGATTGAAGTAAGCAATATTGTTTCGAAATAAATTAGTCCATTTATTCAATTTAACATGTTTCAACAAATCAGAAGACAGTAAATTGTTGGTCCTTTCGGTGATATAATTGCCAGATTTGATACGCCATCTATTTTCGGTAGAAAATAAGTTTTTGGTTAAATTGATTTAATTTTTTAGAAATACCATGTTAATATCTGCTATTATAATCATTTTGAATAATAGAGTATTGTGGATATGTCAATATGTATATCCATTTTCTCGTTTTATCTTATTATTAATAAATTTCATAAAACGTGAGGTGGAAGCTATTTGAAAAGTATTTGTGGTAATGAGTTAACAGATCAAAGGCCACGTCTTTTTGATTAAATGTATCTTCTTCTTCATCTTTCAAAGCCTTTTATAACTTTTATTTGATATGAATTTCTTTAATTACCTTATAATAGTAATAAGGCAAATAAAATGATTATTTTAGCATCCTTGTTTTTAAACACATCTAATATAAGAAGCATTAATTATAGGCTCTTTTTTGAGAAAATCTTAAACAAATGTAATTTGTGACCATGTTCATTTCTAAATATACTTTTAACAAATTGAAAGTCAATTATTTAATATCTATAGAGAGGGAAAGTTCACAATTTATTCAATTGTTATGAAAGTTACACTGTTTTATGGTAACTTATTTTATAAATAAGTGCTTAAATTAATTTAATAAAGTTTATAAAATATAAATATAGATCTTTATTTTAATTGATTAAACAATTTATTATTCTTTCAACTTTTTTTTCAATCAAGTTTTGTCTAACGAAATGCCAAAAGCATTAAATTTATTAATTTCTTTGAGCACTGAATACAACTGTAACTCCCATTCAATACAATTAATGTTTGCATTAATTAAATCAATATTTTTTGCGTTACTGAGAGTAAGGCCTACGAGTGGCCATTAGTTAATACATAACACTATATTTGCAAAAACATTCGCTATATTTGATTATTTTATTTGGAAATCATTGAAACCATAAGAAAACACTTTCGTATTATACCGTTGATAGAGTCCAACACTTTTAGCAAACACTCCCACAAAACGTGTCCTCAAAGATATTAAACTATTGCCCAGTATTTCGATTACTTTAATTAGTAAAACATTTAATCCCATAAATCATTGACTAATTCTTATCGTTAAAAGTATCCGCGATTTTTCAATATAATCCAGAAATCATTCAATACTCGAATATCAATTATTTTTGAAATTTCTAAAAATGATTTTAAGAATTATCTATTCCAATTATTAGCATGTATCATTCAGATGAACCATTCATAAAAGGACTATATATTATGCTTTTAATCATTTATAAATCAAAACCATTAAAATGTGTTTGTCCTCTAAGCAAGTCTTGTAAATCGAATGAATTAAATGGTAGATCAACTATAGATCAACTAATACTAACATATTGGCGGAAATAGTATGTTCATTCTTTTATATGTGATATTCTATGGTAGTTTCGATCATGAGTACAATAACCTGGTCTATAAAATGGTGTTCCTTCAAAGCCTCAGTAAATAATAAGTTATAACAAAAACCATAATTAATCAAAAGATAAGATAATTTATTCGAACAAAATGACCGAATTTATTATACTAACTATTAGTGGTAACAAATTCATGCAAAAGGGTCTACATTTTTGAATAAGATGCGTGTTTTAGTATTTGTTTTGTTCAGATATCAAATTTAGTTCAATTCATAAGCGTTTTCCAAATGAAACCCTCAAAAGCCATCAAAAGTAAAGCATTTAATTAATTCAATGAATTCTAAAACGGATTTTAACTGAATATTGTATACAAAATGTTTTTTGTTTTGAACCATTCGTGACCTGTCTCTCCATTCAAATAAATATCAGATAATCTTTTTATTTAATTATTCAGAATTTATCCCAACTTTTGAGTTCTTGTTTTAAATTATAATTAATTCAATATTAAAACGAATTTAAAGAAATTTATCAAATTTATATCAAACGGTTCTTTATTTTTATTATCACTTTTTTTTGGGGCTCAAACATGAATTGCAGGATTAAATACATTATAACTACCATTTATTAAAGTGAGAAACATTTGAGAGATCAATTCGCGTGATATCAATTGCAATCACACCTAAGAATTCATTTGATTATTAAAAATCAACTGATAGTAAGACAGGAATTTCATTCTGAGTTATCATTTCTTTTGATACAATTAATGGCAAATTCATTCAATTTATTTATTTTTTCAAAATTAAAGATCAGAATCAATGAGTGAATTGCTGTGAAATGCTGTGAAACACTTGAATGTCAAACAGTGAGCAAACAATTAATTACTGATCCAAACAATTGGAGGTCTGAGTAATTGTGACGGCAGTTGTCATTTGGGACTGCATTCCAACAAAGATTTGTCGTATTATAGAAATATTTTTTACAAGTGATAACACTATTAGTGTTTATTAAATATTTGTATAAATAGTCTGAGTTTGTGATCGCGTGAGTGATTGCGTTAATTACAACTCAATGCTATCAATTGGAGCCCAAATTGAATGTAACGTTTGCTGGTTATCATTGGTTACCATTGGGTGGAGTATTACTGCCAATGATTGATAAGGGGGTCACAAAAAATGATAACTCCGTCTCAATTCTACTTTGCAATAATGTCTGGCCTCTTATTCTGTTCACTAAATCCATTAACGATTACTTTATACATTTGGTTAATGCAATTCGTGTATCATTTGGGAGAAAATATGAATTTTTTGGTCCTTCCTATCTGTCAGTCCATAGTTTTGTCAGATTTTTGTCTTTAAAAAACAAAAATCATATGAAAATTGACGACATTTTCAGTATTTCTTTCAATTTATCACAAAAATTGAAAACTATTTTAAAAATCTTGTTTGAAGAGCACCTAAAAGTATGTTTTGCACATCAATGAGCTCCACTTCAATACTTAAATAGTGAGACTCAATGAGGACTCGCATATCAGTTCTGCACTTCAATCACTTGTGCAGTGGATCGACAGCTCTCCAAAGCTATTCACTGCCGTCTCTTGAGTTTGCATTTGAAGCAAACGTCAACTTTTGTAATATTAATAAAAATTTTGATAAAAAATATAATAAATGAAGAAATCCTTCAAAATGAACGCTAATTCAAAAACAGCTATCATTGCTATCATTGACTTCCAACACATTTTCTAAATTGGTTTAAAATTGTCGTCAAAGCACTCATTGATGTACTCTATGTGCAGAGCATAACAAATCATTTTTTCTTTTGCTAATCACATCATTGAAAGTAAGGAAAAGTTTGTTGAATGACTTGCCTTTCCTTTCCTGTCCAAAAGTCTATTATAGGGTGACTTTCAACAGGGCTTACATCTAAACGAGTGCACAATCAGACTCTGAACACAACTGTTACAACTCATAGACTCTAAGAGGAAGTCAAGGATTACTCTACAGTTAAATGATGACATTTTTAGTGACTAAAAGCACCAATTTTTCTCTCTTTACTCTCAATTAGTTATTAAATGATATGTTAAACAATTTATTCGATATTCTGTTACTAATTATTGAGTATTTTTGTCTAAAATTGACCACATTTTTGAAGTGAACATCTTTTGATTGGCACTAAAATATTTTCAAATTTTTATTTTTAGTCTTTTTATCCAACATTTGAGACGGTTTTCACTTTTCATAATTGCTTTCAACAAAATATATGTCTGTTTATGAGGAAGAAGTCCAGGCATTGGTCTGAGGGCTCATCTCTAATGATTTTGTGACCAAACTTGGCGGGAGGTCCGCCTGTCTTAGGAGCCATAGGGATCAGTCTTTTGGTACACTCTTTGGCGCAAATTAGGCTTACACTACTCAACTCTACTCAACTTTACTCAATTTGCTAAAATCACGACTGATTTAACAAAAACCAAACTCAAATTTTAAGCGACTGTTTGTCAAACCCTTCTTAAATTACGCTATCATTTAAAGTCATGGATGTCTTAGATGTACAACTTGTTCGTTCTGCTCTACAACAGCCGGTGTCAAACCATCATTTCTATTTTAAGCACTCAAATAAGGGAACATCATAACACTAGAAAGAGTCGGCACAAACCATTTAATTTACCCAATCATTCAATTTGCAACTCTTATGACCTGAAATTTAAGTGCAATATATTTGAAATATATTTCAATTAATTACTAATTTTGTGTTAAAAATAAAAATAAATTTACTTATTTCAAGTCTTAAAGCAATTTCTGCATTTAACATATTACCTGTGCTGTGCTGTTTGCGCGTATGTGTCCGCATCACACAATTGACCAGCAATTCAATGAAAATTTGATAGAATAAAGAAAAATAGACATAATTTTGATATTATTATTAAATGCTTAGATTCTAGCCTTTGAGGAAAGTCTGTTTATGATCGTTATATCGTCGAAAGTCGCAGAGATATCAGTACTTCATGTAAAAGGAAGACAAAGGAATCGGTGTATCGCATGAATGGTTGAAGTATTTGCCACTGCATTCAAATTGAGTGACAAATCCGATGCAAAAGCAATTTGTAATAAAAGCTTAATCCTCTAATAGCATAGAATAGCATACAATCGCATACAATATGTCTATGCATTCAAAAGCTTATATAATATGATTGCTTTTGTGAGTGCAGTCCTAATCCATTATCAATATATACCTGTCTATTGTGTGAAAAGGCCATAACCAGAATTGGCTCGTTTTCGCTAAAATTAATCATATAATACACCAAAACTTTAATTCTTATGAATCGCTTGTATTGAATATACTCAGGAAAATAGCACAGAATATAGAGACTGAGACTGAGTGAGACGCGTGCCATTGATTTTACAAACTTTTCATTTCAATCAATGATTGCATTTAATTCACAATTCAAGTGTTCTTTTGCCTCAACTCTAACAGAGATTCAAACTTTTTTGCATTTAATTTACAAAATTAAAGTTATATTGAATTTAATAACTGAAATACTTTAATATCGATAATAAGTAAATACAATTACATCAATGAATGATTTCGTGCTTAACGTCAAAAACATATTTGATATTTGGTTTCGTTTCTAAAACATTATCCGAAAGGAAAATATTTATTAATACAAATATGTGTTTAATATTAGTTAAGATATGGTGTGATTGGAGCACAATCTCTACATAAATGAGCAGAACTGTCACATTGCTATTAACACTATAATTAATCAACTTTTAGTACATAAATTGGTATTTATTTTATCTCCATTTCAAGCGTTTAAATCGTTTTGACTTAATTTATATTCATTCAAATGATTCTATAATTTATATTCTAATAGCGTTTTGACGACTCATTTGATTCTTATCTATAAATTCAATTAAATTTTTTGCGAATAATTCAACTGATATTCAGAATATGAATCTAATTTTGATATATACAACACTTCGCCTCAGATGGTGTGCCATCATTTTGAAGCGATTAAAATACCATAATATTATTGACACCATATAATGGTATTTCAAATAATTTAATAGACAGACAAAAGGGTAATATTCTTAAGTTTTGTCACACGAATGCATTTTAACGCCATTTTATTTAATCATTAAAATAAAAGATAAGTTTTTAAAAATGTTAAATTGAAAGGTATTGATAACTTCCGGCGCTTACAGAAGTATCAATTTTCAAGTATATTAGGATATGTCAGCCTTGAGTGAGGCACTACCTCATTTTACTTTCTACAATTTTCCTTTGAATTTGATTAGGATTTGAGTATTTCTCAATAAAATCTATTAAAATCTATTAAAACGCTTAGATTTTATCGTATTTTATATTTTTTGTTTCAATGAAATATCATTTTAAATGAGTAATAGTTATGACATCAAAATTCCAACAAAGAGAACATTACTTGCTTATTTTTATATATTTTGATATTCTTATTTTTTCTACAGAGAACACTAATGTGAAATTTTATAGGTGTCTTTTCAAGCATTTTTGGTCGCATAATATTGTTTGGAAATATAATCAAATTGCATATTATGTGCACATTATGTGAATTGAATGGTAGAGCCAGCGGTAGGCCGTACTCTAATTAGAGGAGTATTGAAAAATCAAAGAAACTGAAAGGACATTTAGAGACTCTTCTGAATTAATTTCCATAAGTGCTGTTTGTTTGTCTGTCGATGAGTTGGGTTCGCTTTAAATAGAATTCATGATTGAGAGCCCTGTACTCACAAATGAGCTATTAGTGCCATACCATGGAGGGGAGAGAGAGAGAGAGAGAGAGAGAGAGAGAGAGAGAGAGAGAGAGAGAGAG
>JAQIXD010001502.1:0-14651 GCA_034699985.1 Minunthozetes semirufus
CTCTCTCTCTCTCTCTCTCTCTCTCTCTCTCAAAATTCAAATATTTGTCAAAATACAAAATAACTTATTTTCAATGAATAACATTTCAAAATATATATATAAAGATCCGACAAATAAGAAATTATATAAAAATAATCCGTTAATTCGATTATAAATATGCGAAAAAATTATTAAAATTGAATACAAAATGTTTGAATACAGAATACATGTTCGTGTATGTGTATGTATATGTGTATGATCGTTTCTATCATTTTCACTATTAATTCTATCTGTAGTTTCAATTAATTGCCAAAATTGAATTTCGCTAAATTGGAGTAAACCAGAAATATAGGATAACAAAATAATTGATAGTTTAATCATACATTATAAACAATACAAGTATATTATAAAATTATTAATTTAGATTTAACAGTTTGAATATAAATAATTGGTTCTATTCTACAATTTGTGATCATTTGGACAAACCTTTCAAATAATTTAATTCAAGATTTTTATTTAAAAAAAGTCATAACTCATTACATGAATACCAAAGTAAATCTTTAGCTAACATCGATTAAATATAATAATCTTCTAAAAAATTGTCTCTAGTATAAATAATAGTATTAATGAATTAAAACTGCCCGTCAAATAAAATAGACTGTAAAGAGTAGACTAAGATGGTCAAATATGCTTACAACTGTTTTACTTGGTTCTCTTATAAAAATCTGATTTCTAAAGTAATATAAATAATAAGTTTTAAATATATTATTAAAAACATTTTTTTCGTCAGAATTTTAGCTGAAAATTATAAAAGTTTTGTCTTAATGTAATCGAAAGTAATTAAAGAAATTTGTTTTTAAATTAAATGACTTGAAGTGAAAAATCACTAATATATCTAAATTAGTTAATGTGCTGAACATTTTAAATTACTTAACATTTAATTTGAATAAATTTATTTAATTATTTGGAATGAATGAAGGTTTGGACCAAATGGGGTTTAATCCCCTCTCGTATTCGATATATAATAGTTATGCTAAAACTTCACAATAATTTCTCAAGAAATGAACTTTTTTATTATTTTTGTGTTATTTTGTTCAAATATTGTCTCAAATCTTCTAACAGACAAAGATTTTTCAAAATCAAAGTCATTTTAAGTTTTTTTCGATTATCAATAGAATTAATCCAATTCCTTAAGATATCTGATATTTAGAATTTTTAGCCACCCATCAGAAAATTGGGTCACTTTCCCAAATTTATGTCAGAAATTTCAGGTGGTTTCGGACTTTTAGATTTCAAATCAACCGCGATTAAAGTATCAAAGAAGTGTGGGCTTAGGATTTGGTTCAACAATTAAAATAAAATAAATTAGGAGAAGAGCAGTGGTTTACTTAAGAGGATTAAATGTATCAATAAATGGTCACGTTTTGAGCGATACATAGTTTTCATTAATTTTATAAGTTTTTGGATCTGGTTTATTGATTTTGACCAAAATTGAAGACTTATATGAGTTTAACGCCGTTTTGTAGTATTATATGTGAGAGAAAATCAACTTATCTAATATCCAACGGATAAAAGTAAATGTTGTGTCAAAAGAATCCAATCATCACTTGTATTGAAGTTCAGACATAATATAAGAATCAAAGCTTTAATAATATTTGAGTTCTCAGTCGTAATACTATTAATACAATATGTGTTGGATTCCGAGCTCTACGCAAATCGATTAGAATTCCAAAGCAATCGTTTCACTGAAAATCATTTCTTTTATAATCTTTAATTCAATCAAATATTTTATTTCATTTTGGGTTATAATAATAAACCACATTATGGTATGAGCAAGATCTTTGAAAAGTTACTCAGTAATAGAGAGTCTTTTGAGAAACCTATAGTAGATTTGTCTAAACTTTTTTAAGTTGACAGCAATTGAAAAATATCTTGTTTTAGGATATGAGTACATATTTATCATCAAATTATTTCCACTCTTCACTCATAACTAGAGTATTGCTGTTGTCAATAGTATTGATGATCACATGCGCACAACCATTACAATCAATGATGCCTTTTCTCTCTGTGTTTTCCACAGGAGAGTCCTCTTTCTCAACCAAGAATCGAATCCCTATTCTGTTAGATCATTGTTTTGCTTCAATGGCATCAATATTTTTATTGCAGTGAAAAAAATTGTATGCATTCCCTTCGCTTCCATCAAAATTGTTTAAATAATTTTCTTAATGAAAATCATATAAAATCACATTCAATACAGTTATGGTTTCTTCTATTGTATTGTTTGTGACATTAAATTCAGCGCTGACTTTGTTTATATGAAATAATATCGAAATTCGTATAACGAAGCGATGCTTTGTTTTCAAAATAAATTTATGGCTCACAATATAAAACTATATTCAAGAGAAGAGCTTATCTTCAAACTAAACTCTAATTATAGCCGAAAACATTTGTTATTCACTCAATAATATTGTATAATATATATCATCTTTTTTATCGATGTATTCATTAAAGTCAAATTCATTGCAATAACATTTGTGTATATGAATTGATGGCAATTGTATGATGTTATTCATGTCAGTCATTTGAATACCTGAATATCACAAGAATGTGGTTCAGAAAAAATAATTTAAGATTTGGTTTTGTGTCGTCTGTGAGCCAATTGTGGCCGACATTTAATCTTTCATTAATACAATTATTTATATTAGCGAATGAGTTACTACTTATTCAGTGCTGTTACAAATTTCCTGCAGATATAAAAGACCCTTGTCATCAGAAAGAATGCAGGTTTGGCGCACAGTGCAAGCCTTCCATCGACGGTCGTAATGCCGAATGTGTTTGTCCCACCTCTTGTGCAACTTATGGTGATTCTAGAGGTAGTCGTCCCGTATGTGGTACTGATGGCAGAGATTATCCAAATGTATGCGAATTGAGGCGACACTCGTGCAAAGAAATGAAAGAAATAAGTGTTAAATTCAGTGGAGCATGTGGTTTGTATTTATTTATTCTTAATTATTATTAATTGACCATAGTCATTCATTAGTAATTGTTTACATTTTAATAAACGATTTTTTTTTCGTCACATATTTTTCAATTAAAACAATTGAGAAAATATAATGTAATGCAGGAAAGTGCCATTTAGGGGTTAAATCAAATTATTGTTGAAAATCTATTTAAATTTTTATTCAGGTTTCATAATTAAAACTTTTTATTAAAAAAACAGATTAGAAAACTAAATTAATCTTTTGATACAAAATTTATATTGAATACTTTTATATTTTGGATTTCAAAAATTAATTCTTGATAGTATTTCTCATTAAAAGAATAGCATTAAAATTTTTAATGAATTTTTACAGATCCGTGCGATGGCGTTGAATGTCCGGCCTCTCAAATATGTCAATTGGATGACCACCGAAATCCTATTTGTCGGTGTAATGCTGTTTGCAATCAAGATTTTAAGCCGGTTTGTGGCAGTGATGGCAAGACTTACACAAATGAATGCATTCTAAGAGTAGAGGCCTGTAAAGCACGACGAAGTCTAAGGATTATTCATTCAGGAGTTTGTGGCCGTAAGTCTTTCCACCCTTTCCACCCTATAAATCCTTATAATTATTTGTAAAACTTATACCAAATAATTAATGTTTTGAAAATTATTGAAAGTTTAAATTGACAGTAATTATCAATTGATTACTCTTTAGATAAAATATGTGTGTTTTTACTTTAAATGTTGATATGTAATATGAATTAAATTATAATTATAAAAGTAAGCTAGCGATAGAACAAGATCATATAAATCTTTCATTTAGAAGGATTTAAAGATGAATAATATCAAATAAAAATTGGGCATGTTATATTTTAATAATTTACTTTCCCGCCATTCCTTCAAATCCAATGACATATAATAATGATTTGAGCGAATATAGGAATTATTTTAAATAGCGTGTATTTCAAATAACTTGATAAACAAAAAACAGTCGATAATTTCAGAATAAGGTATCCATTTGTATAATGTATCCATTTGAATAAGGTATCCATTTATTGCATTACTCGAATATTAATTGAACCACATTCCAAGACTCGCAAAGAATTCATATCAAAACTAATTTTAACAATAATTGCTTTGAATTAAAATAGAGTCGAATCCGTGCGCAACACTTCAATGCACTCAATATCAAGAATGTGAAATAGATAGGTATGGTATAGCCACCTGTCAATGTCCCCCGCCATGTCCCACCACTTTGAGGCCAGTTTGTGGCACTGATAGTCATACATATGACTCAGAATGCGATCTTCAGAGACAATCGTGTCTTCTTCATAAAGATATTCAATTAAAACATTCTGGAAATTGCGGTAATTATTTATTTTTTATTCATTTCGATTCCAATTTCGACTATTAATTGAGTAAAAGTTTTTTCTCATTTTTATATTGATTCGAATAAATGTTTAAAATATTGAAATCAAATTCAATGTTAATAATTATAAATGAATTTCTCAAATAAGGAGACGATGGGTTGTGCAGCAAAAGTTCAAACATGTGTAAATTTGGGGCTATTTGTGTAATAAAAGCGAATGGAGAGCCTGCCTGTGAGTGTCCGACCTGTTCAGAAGAATTCAAACCAATCTGTGGAAGGTTTGTATCTTTGAGAATATTTCATTGATTATTGATGTGCGAAATCAAAGAATAAGATTTGGTTTGTGTTTCATTTCAGTGATGGCATATCATATCCCAACGAATGCAAAATGAGGAGAGAGTTCTGCGAACAAAACAAAGCCATCGAAATCTCTTATTCTGAAGGACTTTGCAGTCAGTCTTATCATAAAACTTATATCTTTTACTCAAAACTAAATCACATTTCAATTCAAGTTTTTTGTATTGAAAAATACATTTTGTATTTCCATTTCAATGACTTTCTTCTCTTATTTTAAGTGCAGTCAAGTTATTACTGTAATAATGCTTTCAATGAGTCTACGAACTAAAACTCTTCTTTAAATTAGACCTCTCCCACTCTCCCACAAACTTTAAGCTAATCTATTCTGAATACTTTTAATTTGGTAATCAGAGTCAAAGTTTCAATTAAATCATAGATATATTAGTGAGCAATAAATTGAGTATAATTAGTCTCATAAACAATTTCTGTTGAGATATTACTGGAAAGGGAGGCAATGATTAACATTCAGATAAAAGTTATTAATTGACTAAAATTATTAAAGCATTTGATTATAATTTAATGAATGGCTATAATATTATTGAAACATTTGTTGAACTAAAGTGAGTTTATTTTCGTGTCAATTGTATAGACGGCTGTGAGAACAAGAACTGTCAGTTCTACTCAGTTTGTGAGTCGGATGGAGAGGGAGGTAAATGCATTTGCCCTCAAAGCTGTGTTCATGTGAGTACTTTTCCCTCAAACTATTGATCCGTTTTATTGAATTCATATCATTTTATATCATTTATTGGAATAAATCTAATAAAAACATTTCATTTCTCCTTAAAGATTGAATCTCCGGTTTGTGGTATGTCTTCCCTGTTTCAGACATTACTTCAAATCTCAGAGCAGTCATCAATTGTTCGTATTTATAGGTTCTGATGGAATCACTTATGAAAACGAGTGTCAGATGAGAGTCTCTGCCTGTGAAAAGTCACAGTTTGTCACAATTGCCACTCGAGGTCCCTGTGATGTCTGTCTTAACGTTCACTGCAAATACGGGGCCAGATGTGAAAACGGACGGTGTGTTTGTCCCACTGAATGTCCTGACGTTTATGAACCTATTTGTGGTAACGATGGCGTCACTTATACCAATGAATGTCAAATGAGAAGTACCTCATGTCGTCAGAGCACAGATATTACAGTGAAGTTCTTTGGAGAATGCGATGAAATAATTGGTTCGGGATCAGGTAATATCATTCTTATAGCCATTGATTTTAATAAACAATTTTTAAAAAAAGGATCGGGTGGTTATACCAAAGTTTGTGATCAAAAAACTTGTCGCTACGGAGGGGTTTGTGATTATGATGAAAATGGAGTGCCTCACTGTCTGTGCACGTAAGATGTCTCATAGTACTGTCTTCAGATTGTCTTAATTTTATTCATTAAATAGCTATCACTGTCCGCCATCAGGTCACGACTCAGAACCAGTTTGTGGTGAGTTTTATGATTTATTTAATAAATTATTAGTTTAAAAGTGAATTAAAAACAATTTACACAAAAGGAAGCGATGGTCGCCTCTATGACAACGAGTGTAAGCTTCAAGAGGAAGCCTGTGGTCGACAGCAAGAGATTAAACCACAAGATATGAAAATGTGCGAAGAAATAAAGATTCTTCCCTGTGATGGAGAACCACCTCTTGTTAATCCATTAACAAGAAAAGAATACTTTTGTGGCGATGGACCCGATTCTAAGACTTGTCCTCCGAATAGCTATTGTCATAAGGGAAACAATTTCTCCAAATGTTGTCGAGAAGTGGTTGCAGTAAGAAGTTGTGCCGAAACAACTTATGGGTAATTATTAATCAATTAAATGATAATTCATTTCCATTACCTTTAAATTAATTAAAACCTATGCTTAGTTGCTGTCCCGATGGTAAGACCGCTGCTCAGGGCAACAATAACGCTGGCTGTCCCAGTGTTTGCAGTTGCAATAGGTTGGGCTCCTACTCACTAACATGTGATCCGACAACAAAACAATGCCACTGCAAACCCGGCGTTGGGGGTCTCAGATGTGATAGATGTGAGGCTGGGTTTTGGGGTCTCCACAAAATATCTGAAGGAAACAGTGGTTGTATTCGTAAGTAATTTCTAATTGTTTTCAATAAGTTATTCAAAAGTAATTATTCACTAAAAGCCTGTGCGTGTAATGAATACGGATCGTCAAGAGATGATTGCGAACAAATGACCGGTCGATGCGTTTGCAAAGTAGGTATTCAGGGAATGAAATGCGATGTATGTCCAGAAGGCATGGTTTTGGCAACAGAAGGCTGTACTGATGGTAACATTTTATTGATTCATTGGATGCAATCATTTAGTGATTTATAAACTTTATGTCACTTAAGCCTCACTGACTCGAACCATATCGGGCTCCTGTTCTGACCTAAAGTGTCATTTCGGTGCCATCTGTAAAGTAAGGCCCGGAAAAGGTGTTCAATGCGTATGTGATATGAAGTGTCCCAACGATGATAAGCGTAAACCTACTTCTGTATGTGGTTCAGATGGCAATACTTATGGTTCTGAGTGTCAGCTCAGACTCTTTTCATGTCGATATCAAAAGCGGATCACTTCTAAACATGAGGGACAGTGTAAGACAAGTGCCTCTGAAACAGTGACTGCGGGTCCTGTCAGGAGATCGACAGTATTCAAAACAACTCAAGACACTGAAAAATCGACGCGAGAAGTCAGTGTTCATGAAAATATGCTAATGAGTACCGGACCTACTGTTCCAACACATACTTTGCCCGAAGAAATTCAGAGTCCATTCGAAATTCCAGCGTTTGATGGCAGCGCTTATATAGAAATGCCTAGACTTCAAGCCTATACCCGACTCACTCTCGAATTGGAATTCACTTCTTATGAAATAAATGGTATTCTTCTTTATAACGGTCAGACATTTACCGGTGAAGGAGACTTCACTTCATTAGCCATTAAAGATTCACACATTGAGTTCCGATACAATTTGGGCAGTGGAACAGTCATCTTGAGATCACATTATCCGATTCAATTAGGAAAACACATCAAAGTAGTGGCAAAACGCTATTTATGGGATGGGATGCTGTCAGTGGAAGGACAAGAAGATGTGTCGGGCAAAAGTCAGGGCGCTTTGAAGTCACTTGACTTAACTGAGAGCTTGTTTTTAGGATATATTCCTTCCAAAGAAAAAAGGATTTATGAGAACATTGGAGTAAATAAAGGATTAGTCGGATGTATACTTAAATTCAGAATCGGTCGCAAAGACAGTGATCTGAGTCATCCTAACTCTAAGGATATCATCAAAGCCTTCAAAATTCGTGAGAAATCTATTAATTATTTAATTAAAAACATTTTCATTGACATAATTGTTTATTTTGTAAAAGGTGAGTGCAAAGACAGCGATCAGTGCCAAAGTGTTCCCTGTGCTAATGGGGCCACTTGTTTGCCAGACACTGAAAATGAATCCTATAAATGTTTGTGCAAAACACAATACACTGGAAAACAATGTGAAACATATATAAACGCCTGTTCTTCTAATCCATGTACTGCTGGAGCGACTTGTATTGTACTTCAAGACAATTCACAAGACTTTATGTGCAAATGTCCCGCAGGAAGAACAGGAAAACTTTGTGATGACTGTAAGTTCTTATTTTATAACTCAACAGAAGTCTATCCATTATTCAGCTTTTAATTCCGTTGAAACAATATTTTGATTAATTTAGATCATTACAGATAACATTTAGAATTAGCTCAATCACGTCAATCACAATTAAAGTTTATGCAAATTTAAATGGTTTTATCAGTTTTTTGATTTAATTATCCCTAAGAACTATTGATTAAGTCTAAATTTAAAAAATAATGTCTCATATTAATTCAAATCTATCAATAAGTAATTGATCTCTCATTCTGATTGTCCTAACATTATAACTTTACTAAAAAATGTGCATCACACAATCACAATGACAAATAGTAGAAAAGCAGTTCCAAACATCTCTTTACCAAATATAGTGTTCCGTCGATATATCGATCAAAAAAAAAAATGTCGAAATATATTAATAAGTATTTTGTGAACCAAAACACGAAATATTTTGTTCACAAAATTTGAATAAATCTTTAATTTTTGGATCAATTTTATGAATTTAGTACAAAGAGAAATGTTTGTCGTAAAAGTACCTGACTTTTGGGGAACATCTTTCTTGCAATTGCCTACACTTCAAGGCGTCAGTCAAGCCTTCACTATAGAGGGTATGGATTTTGAATTATTCAAAACAGTGTTTCCCATCAATTGAAAAATAGTTTGGTTTCTTTCGAGAGCTATTCACGGAATGATTCTCTATAACGGACAACAGGCCTCAGGAAAGGGTGACTTCTTGTCACTCAATATAAATGACGGTTTCGTTCAATTTCGTTATGATCTGGGAAGCGGTATCGCAAATGTCAGGTAAAACCAAAATTTGAATGAATTACAAAATATTTCACTGTTTTTATCACTTTTTGCTGACATATAAGTGGAGTCGTTTCCATTTCGTGAGTTATTTTAAATATAATATAATATTAAATAAAACCCATAATTATATTTCATATAATGAAAACCCATTATAATAGAAAACAAAAAGAAAACAAAAATCGCATAATTGACTACTTTTTCAATGAATATTTTTGAATTTGCAGGAGCAAAGATCCAATAACTCTGGGAGAGTGGCACTCCATTAGAATTACAAGGAATAGAAAAGTTGGAACTTTGCAATTAGATGAAGGGTAAGTTTAATGGCTTATTCTTGTTTTAAACGAAAGCATACATTACTCACTTTGACTAAAATAATTGATTAATTTTTAGTTTATATAAAAGAAAATAAATTAATTATTGTTTTCACACAAAACATACAAAAAAATAATATTTTATAAGTAAACGAATCCTAAGATTCTTAAAATTCTTATTATTTAGTTGTGATTTAAAAACTAATGTTTGGATTATATTTTGAATTTCAGTCCTATAATGGAAGGCGAAGCAAAGGTAATATGTCTTTTAGATAATACCCTCACATGTTGTTAGTTTTCGTCTAATGATTTGTTATTAATTTTAGGGTTCATTAAGTGAACTAAACTTAGAACAGCCCCTCTTTATCGGAGGAATCGAGAATATGTATGCAATAAATCGCGACTCAGGTATTATGATTGGACTGAACGGTGCGATTCAGAGAATTGTCGTCAACGGAGAGGTTTGGGATAACTTAGTACAGAGAGCAGTGAAGCATAGAAATGTGCCAGAATATGGCGGTCCTCCTTGTGGATATGAATCACCATGTCAGAATAATGGAGTTTGTATGCCTCAATGTATGTAAAAAATTGTTTTTTGACATTTTCTACGAATTATTGTTTCATTTTATTGCTTTCAATTACAGTAAATGACTACATATGTAAATGTAGTGTCAAATATACGGGAAAAAAGTGTGACAAATGTGAGTCTAATTCAGCCATTTATTTCTTCACACATTATATTCATTTTTGTTCGCTGTAGTCATGGAAAAGGAAGATTTGAAAAAACCGGTGGCCTTCAAAGGGAACACTTTTCTTATGTTCCCCAACAAAATTATAACTGTGTAAGTTTTTCTTTTATAAACTATTACATTCAACAGTTCATCACTTATATAATCCAATAAGTCTTATACTTGTTAAGTTACTTTATTGTAAAATTGATTCGTAGCTCTTTATTCTATGATCACTTGAAAATCTTCTTAATTTATATTTTCTTTCATTTCACTCATAATTCTTATAAACTGAAAAATCGATATATTACTCTATTTGTGGTGAGGGCATACTTTTTCTGAGTTTATCTTCTCTGTAGGTAATTCCTATTAACCTATAGTCAAGTTTGGCAGTGATTCTCTCAATGAAGAGGAATAATTGGAAACTTTGTCTTTAGTTTAATGTTTTTTTTAAGAATTAATTAATTTTTAAAATTTTCAAAAAACGAAAAAATATATAAATTCTTGTAAACTAATGACTTAATGGAGAAAATCTATTCTTTCAAAATCTAATGCCTATCAAAGCGATGATAATCAAAGTACGGAATCTGGAGAATTAGGGTATGTCTTGTTCTTTCTCTAATCTGTCTTTCAATATATTTGCTATTTTTAACTTAATCGATGTAATCAAACATTTACTGTAAAAACAAAATTAAAGGACAAATAAAAATAATTTCAGAATTGAAGGACAGCGAGAAAATCGGTTTGAAATCCGATTCCGTTGCGAACAACCCAATGGAATAATACTTTGGCTAAACAAAGGGGCGACCACTCACGGCGACTACTTTTCTTTAGCCGTTTCTGATGGCTATCTCGAGCTAAGCTTCAATTTAGGAAAACAAAAGGATCTTTTTATATTGAAAAGCTTATCACAAGTCAACGATGGGCTCTGGCATACAGTTCTTGTCCATAGGTTAGACTCATTGCTTTTCATTCAGTTCTTTGTTTTGAATTCTTTTTCGATACATCTTTTAGAAACAAAAGACTGGGTGTTATGCATATCGATAATCAGCCCCCAATAAGTGGCACATCAGAGCCCGGAGCGACTGAGCTCAACACTGATGGAGTGCTATGGATAGGTGGGTCTTTTCACCAAAAACTAATATTATTTCCACTGAACTTAAAAAACAAGTTTTGTTATAACTTTACCTTATATTGAATTTGTCTTATTTTGAGATTTAATTGTACTGTCCTCATTGCACAGTTACTGTAAAAGTTCATTTATCCAAAATGATTGTAATGACCTCCACTTATTGATAATGAATTTATTTTCACCAGAATTTGGTCGTGAAATGCATACACAAATATATGGTTTATATTATGTGTAATTCATATGAAATTATTTATATTTTTCTGATTTTGTTGAATATTAGAGATATTATCAAAAGAAAACACTCAGAATAATAAAGACATCAAATTTTGAGTCTTTTATTAGAGATATTAATTTATTTTTCTTTTGATTAGAAAACAAATGATTTTTACTCAATTATCTCTTTGTAGAGCCTCTGAAGTAAATCTATTTAATTCACTTATTTAATGGTTCTTTTAGTACATCGAATGGAGTAAACAAATTATCTTTCAATTAATAATTACAGGCGGATCTCCTGGACTGCCGACAGGTCTTCCAAATCAATATTACCAAGGATTTAATGGTTGCATTGAATCAGTTAAAGTTGATGGCGAAACATTGCATCTGACAGCGCACAGCACTGCCAGTCATCTGGAGTTTTGCTCTTCATTTGCTTAAAAGCAATAATGAATTCGACATAAATTGTAAATATAATAAACAATACTGTGATCTGTGATCCACACTATTTGTACATATAATTTGATGGAAACAACTAAATCTGTGCCATCAGTCGATTAAATATCATAATCATTGAAATCATTTTTAATTAATTCGCTTTAATTTTAATGAGAAACCGGAGCCCAGCCCTGGTATTAAGCCATTTGTCAATACTATATGTGCCATAACTTATATTCTATTAATTGTATTCAAAGTTTAATAAAACAATTTTTATTTGATATACTTTTTCGTAAAATTCAAATCAATTAATGACCAAAATGAAGAGTTTTACAGTTTTACTCTAACCTTTCTGAGACCAAAAATCAATTGTTCTAAAAAAGGTAAAAAACGATTTAAAATCAGTTCCAAACTAAAGATATGGTGTTTTGTCAAAAATTGATTAAACTTTTGCCGACTTTCAAAAAAACATTTTATTTTTAAATGAATTTTGTTTTCGATTAAAATTTAAATAATAATTCAAAAGTATTGCTCAAACTTGGAAACTGAAAATTGTCCCAAACTCTATTGGTTTTCTTTATTGAAGACATTTTACAAAATTATTCGTCGATTTATTTCATTAAAGGTTTGGCTTAATATCGTTCAAAGCTTTGGGGAACGAATTCTTCTTTTTGTTGTAAATCCAAACCAATTGTTTTGAAAGTATTGACTTTTTGGATGTTCGACAAAAGTTTGATTGGTGTCTCGATTTGCTTAGACGTCAATTGAAAGCTCGGGAAACGAGGGATAGTTTGTCGCACCTCTTCAACAGTTTCCAGTTTCTTCTGTAACAAAGTGTGGTCGACGACTGGCTTCTTAAGTAGAATAGCTCTTGGCACAGACTTGAAGCTCAGGATTGGAGAGACCAGTTTTTGTTCAACACCCTTAACACCGAAAGTTTGGATTTCAGGTTTCTGTTCAAAAGGTCGGGGTCCGACTCTCAGTGCGATCTCTTCAGCGGGCAATTGAGATGATTGCATAATCACATCGGCAGAAGACTTGCTCTCAGTTCCCGGTTCATTGGTTTGAACCTAAAATAGATAATTAATATCCATGGGATAGCTATCTTCTCAAATACCTGAGCTCTGAAACCATTTTCATCAGCGATGTAATTGACAATTCTCTTGATTCCATCGGCGGATACCAAGGAATAAGATCCGCGGACAACACCTGCACATCAAATAAAATTTTTAATTTTCGGATATAAATAAATAAATAACAACCGGAAGCGTCAGCGCTTTCCTGTCGGGTAGAACTGCCATCAGTAGCATCAGCGTTATAGCTGAAAGAATAAGGTGAAATTGGTTCGGGCTGTGCCTCAACCAAGCTTTGGGCCTTTGATAAGGCGATGCAACTCAGGATTATCTTTAAAAAAAAATATTTTTTTAAGTGATAAAATGATGACAATTCTTACCAAGAACTTCATTTTGGAGTTGTTTTAAGTCTGAGACAATCAAACGAAATGATACTTCAAAAGAAGAATCAACTGTTTATATAGAGACCGGAGATCTTTTGCCGCAAGTCTTTTGACGTGTTTTCAACTAATTTGAAGGCATTCTCTCATATCTCAGATTTTGAAACTTCTTTTCAAACAAAAGTGAAAAATGATTTAAAGTCTAAAATCGAAAGTTTTCTCAAATAACAGGAAAGTTTAGCCTCTCGTCGGGGAATTTGTAATAAATAAGGTCATTGAAAATAAAAAGATGTTCCTCTAACGGAACTCTTGGGTGTCTACAGTCTATCGTTAGCAGTGGCCCAAAGACGAGGTCACAAACGAGACTGAGAGTGCACTTACTTATAAATTATAGAATATACATGTAATTCTCTCCAATATTTGAACGCAAGTACTCTAACAAAAGAAGTTATTAAAAAAATCATAATACGATCAAAAAATGATTTTAATATTTATCTACTTTAATTCAAAATTGAAATTATGGAAAATCTCCATGCTAAACTTGTTTGAAAATAGGATAGAATAGTAGGACAATTAGTAAAAACATGACAAATCGTCAATCATTTAGTAATTAATATTAGAGATGAAGATCGGTTCGGATTTTGACGAACCGAACCGAACCGAAATTTTAGAAGTGCTGAACCGAACCGAACCTAAACCGACATTTTTGACCAATTTTTTAACCGATCCGAACCGAACCGAACCGTTCTTCATCTCTAGTGTGAATTGAGTATGTTCAGCAAGTTTTTGCTAGTTCATTTAGAGGAATCGAATCATATGAATCAAATTGAGGAACGCCTTCAAATTTTATGCTTATGATTCATTAGTAATAATTATTTAACAATTTTTATAAGAGAATAACTAATGTGAGTTTTTATCCAAATATTTCATCTTGTTTTGAATTATAGATTTTTTATTCAACTTTAGGGGCTTTTTTGGGAAATTCCTTTTTTGAGATACAGTGTAAATATGTTCATATCTTTGTTACATTAGAATCTATAAGTGGAGCCCTATTCTCGATCTGACAAACAGTACCAACACTTATGAATAAAATGTCGAATCAATTAATAAATATAAACTTTTTTTATTCGATTAAATAGAAAATCCAAAATATTTCTCAAATTAAAGAGATTGTCATAAAATGGGATTTTTTCCATAATACAGTAAAAAAAGATTGATTTTCATATGTTCCAGATTGACTTTCACATCAGTCTATTGGTTCCAAAAACACTT
>JAQIXD010001503.1:0-14645 GCA_034699985.1 Minunthozetes semirufus
ATGTGTCAAGCTCAATTAATTTGTGATAAATTATTATAATTAGATTAACACTAACACTTTATCGCAAAATAATCCTTTAAAAATTATATTAACATACCATGTAGACATTCAAACTGACCAATATCCGAAAATATAAAATTACCATCACATAAGAATTCCTAAAATAATTTTAAAAAGATTGGAAAATATCTTGTTTGATAGATTGACCAACGTCCAGTTATTAAAATCATTTTTTGCCAAATTTTATCAAGAACAATTTTTTGCGTCGAAACGTCTTGCGTCGAAACGTCTTGCGTCGAAAAGTCTTGCGTCGAAACGTCTTGCGTCGAAACGTCTTGCGTCGAAACGTCCGGATACGAAAAATATGTGCTGTTTTCCTTTGATCGAATTTTAAAGAAAACTTTTAAACTGTATAAAATTATCTGAATTTAACCAAGATAATACAAGAATAATCACTAAAAATTCATCCGTCAGATGGCAATTGATATTTCATTAATTTATTAAAAACTGATCTTTCAATTTATTCTTGAAAGGAGATTTCCGGAACAAATTATTGATAATTTATTGCTGTGAGATTCTTGCTAATTTTAATTTAAAGAATTTTTCACTTCAACAGAGTAGATTTATAACTATTAGTCAAAATAATGACCATAATACAAAGTCTTTTAGTTCTCGGATCCACTAACATGAAGAATGATTCATTTCCGTCGAATTTGAATTAAAAATATAAGAAAAAACAGTCTGTAAACAAGGATACATTAATCACCTTGTCAATTTAAATACCCGGTTCACTATTTTACCCCATTATTACCTTAATTATGGCTTTACTTTTGGGATATTAATAGTATTTTTGTTTTAATTATAAACAAAGAAATGAATGCATAAAAAGTGTAATAAAATTTCTCTAAAAATTATGTGTTTTAACGCATTTTTCATGAGTTTTCAGGAAATTCCAAAAATCAACAAAAATTCAGAATAAAACTCACCTTTTCATGTCTTCACGTTTTAGGATCACCTGTCAATTCAACCGAATGCTAATTTTAGCCTTCTTCATTCCTTAAAAAGTGAATGTTTGCTTTCTTGATCTTGATAATTAACTCTTTAAAGTTTTCCTAATTAATTGTCGGCTGTCACCTGGAATTATCCAAGTTTGGATTAATAGCGTGAGAAATTGCGACATAGAGATTAGATTTTTGTACATGTTAATTAAAATATCAAGTGTTTAAGCTTTGTTAATGAGCTAATTTATCTTTCTTAGTGGGAGCCTCCCTTTATCCCTTTTGATTGCCTGATAATTTGAGAAGAATAAGCAAAAATGCAAACAATTATCAAGAAATATCAGTATTAAATAGAGTAATTATCATGATAATTAGTTTCATTAAACGTGAGAAGTTCACCATGATTAAAATTAAAAATTACCCAGAATAAAAATTACTCTAGCATATTATTATTCAACATTCTCTTGATCAAAATTTCACCATGCTCATTTTTATTCGCAGGTTTACCTTCCAAGAGCTACACTAATTCACCGATGCTCTGACCTAACCGGATGTTGTCCTCACGTGACCCAGACCTGTCAGCCGATTGAGACCAAGACTATTGACCTCTACTTCTATACTATAGTCCTGAGAAGTGGCGCCAAAAACTTATTGCAAGATCAGAATATCGACAAAATTTCGTTCATGAATCACACGAAGTGCGGCTGCAAACCAAAGACAGGTGTCATGTCCACCAACCTCATGGAAGAGCTCTGAATTAGCATGATCATTATCACCATTTATAATTAATTTATTTAACCATCAACTTTTGTTCAATCATTTTGTGAACTTTGTTTTCAAATTAAAATTCATTTTTCATATCATTTATTGAAATAAATCAATTATTTGATTGAAAATTATCTTGATTTTTGATAAAGAAAATTGAGCTTCCAAAAAAACACACTGAACATTATTCCAAGCTTATTTTTATTTTTTACATGGTAACTCTAAATTGTTCATACTGAACAATTTACACTCTTTTATACAATGTTTAACATTGCTTATTATTAAATTAAGAATTATCAGGATTATTTAAATTTTGATAATAGCTTCAATTGAAAATTTTACCAATTTAGAAATTATTAAGAAAAATTATCATGGCCACTTACAACCGGTTCAAAAGAGTTAATAAGCTCAATTTAGAAAAAGATAGTTATCAATCAAATTTAGAGTCTTGCATCAAAAATAAATTATCAAGATCAATTGTTTTACTAATGAAAACCAAGAAATAACAATTGATGTGATTTCAACCCATTAAAATAATTAGATTTTCACCATGCAATTATTAGTATCTGAAGAATAAATATACAGTTTTAAAAGGAGAGGAAGTGGTGATCATTTGTCATCACTTTTTTGTTTGATTTTTTTCAATTGAGTTATAAATTGTTTTTAATGATCACAAGAGATGACCAGAATATCAAGTTATCCGAACAATAATAGTCGGAAGAGAATGACAGACAGGAGGGGACGGCATATAATTTTGATCATAATTTTTATTAATGGTCTTTGAATGGTTAACATTGGAATAATTTGTAGACAAAAGTTACCTGATTTTTAAACAATTGAGCTTGGCATTAATTAAAAATACAAAATAATGGATACTCATTACCAATTTGGAGATAATTTCTTAATAATAATATAAATAATTTTGAACAAGATAACAAATTATTTTCAAACAAAAATTCACAGTGTTTAAAATTAATATTCTTCCAGCAAATTTGTTTTTTTAGAATTGATTTTTAATTTGATAGAATAAAAATTTATTGTTAAATGAGCTTGGCAATAATTTGATTATGAAAATTGTCGTTGAATTGTTCACGCCAATTCATTTTTGAATAATCATGCATTTTCTCAAAATAATATCTAATATAAAGTTTACAGCTTTTAATTGATGTTTTATTATTGAAATTGATTTATTAAAAAAAAAACTTGCCTTTCTATTTACCTTTATTTTTATAAACACCTGGAACAAAGTTAACACATCAAATTATGCTTGATTATAGCTTATTATTCCAAGATTCATTTTCTGAAAGCTCTGTCCTACTGTTTTCCCTTTGAATTACAAAATAAGCTTTTTATCGATTGCAGGAAGAGATGAAAATTTGAATAAAAAGTGAATTAACACTAATTTTGGTGAAAAATATTCGAAAAATGGATTCCTTTGAAAAACCATTTATCAAACAAATTATAAAGCAATTTGTGGCGGCCCTGAAAACCTACCCGTCCTTTACCCCCAACTTCGAAACAGTCATACAATTGTCAACAGGTATTGTGGATAGAGATGTGATGTGCTCTGAGAAGCCGGCTGTTCATCAAATTGTGTTCCAATTAAATTAAAGCATACAATTATTCAGAAAATTGATCAGGATGGGTCACCATGATATTTTCAAAATAGCTTAACTCATGTCGAGATCATTATTAGAGATAAACTCTGCTTAAACTTAATTACAATTGATTTATAATTGAACAAGATTGTTTTAAAATTAAATTCAAAAATTATGATTTTATTTCGAGTCGCAAGAGTTCACTACCAAGTTGATTTCAATACTTAATTAGCAAATTTGAATAAAACGAGCCTAATTTTCAAAAATCTATCTTGTTCATTTCCAATTTTACAATAATTTGTAATTGATTTTTGCAAACTGTAATTTCAATTCTATTATCAATTAAATTAACTAGCTCAATTTGAGTTATCTAATTCTGGACTATTATTTATTTCTTATTTTGTATTCAATTAAAAGTTTGTTTCCCACGAAAAGTGTATAACAAATGTGAGTTTTATTCCACTTTTATTGCGAATCACACAATGAATCGAAAGCCAAACCCCTCTGTGTGTGGCCCTCCCGGAATGGGTGCCTCCCATTGCACTGAATTAGTGTATAAAAGTAATTACAATTATATGACAAACGTTTCCATTGTTTTCATAATTAAAACTCATTTTAATTATTATTTACGAAAAGAATCGTTTATTTTAGGTTCTTTTGAAATAATGAAATTCTCTTTGATCTTGCTGATATTTTAAAATGTGACGGTAACCCAATTCAATCATGGAATTTGTTTTGAAATTAGTTATCTTGATGAAAACACTCTAATTTATTGATAGCTGTCACTAATAATAATTTCTTTATTATTATAATTTCTTTATTAAGAATAAAAATATGAAAATTCTTTGAATTTTTAAAAATTATTTATTAATCAGAATTTCATTAATCATTAAATCAGTTTTGAAAAAAATCAATAATTTTCATCTTTTTATTGAATTTTTCAAAATTTTATGAAAAAAGACGAAAAAAATTATTAATTTTAATAACTGTTTGAAAACCCGTTTTTCTATAGGGTTTTGGTAATTATTTATTCAAAATTCAATTATAGATCAATTGATTGCTAATTCATTCTATAGGTTCGAATTAATTGCATGATAATGACCGAGCAATTTATTCAAATGTAATTTTCATGATGTGTGGCACCTATTCCGGGAATCAATAAAATCATTTGAGATTTCTTGAGAATTTCAAATACAATTTAATCCTCTTTAATGACTAAATAACCTTGCTAATTATTCCAAGCAATTAAAAAGTTTCCAGTGAATAAACTTGCTATTTTAAACGTCAAATAAATTTTAAAAGATTAAAATCATATTCAAATCAATATCTAAATTATAGTCATTTTGAAGATAGCTTTATGATTGAGACGTTTTAATATTTGCTCGATTACTATCTGATTTTGGGATGAGCAAGGTGGAAATACAGAAAATTATCCTTGATTTAAACTGGGAGAATTATATTGAAAAATGACGAGATGATTCTATCTGGAAATAATTGAATTTCACCAAGCCAAAATTCATTTAACCTTGCACATGATCAATAAAATTATTATGGATGAGCAGAGCAAAGATCAAGTTTATTTATCTTTTTGAAATTTCACAACTTTGCCAGGAAAAGTGAACATTTAAACTTATCTGATAAGTAATTTGCATAAAATGGTAATTTTTAAATTTAATAATTATACCTTGCAAAATATTCCGGTATTGAAAAGCTAACAAGTTAATTATTTGTTGAATTAAGTTAATATTTCAGGAAATTTTTTAGCAAAATTTGCATGATAATTGAATTATTCTGTTGTTAAAATTGCACCTTGCTAAAATATTCAGTGTTATCATAATTGGAAACTATTGGTAATTGTGGAGTTTTTTTTTAAATTTCGCCAGAATACATTATTAACTTAATTATACTTAATAATCTAACAGATTGATCAAGATGATTATGTTGAAAAGATGTGAAAATGTGATAATAAATCAATTTATCATTTTATTCATTAATAAGAGATGTTTCGACAATTTTCGCAAAATTAGTGTTAAATAAAAACATAATTTGAATTATCATTAAACTCAACCACGAAGTTATTGACCGAGAAAATGATCCGAACAAAAAATTGCATTGAATGAAGTCTCATCCAAAATTAATTAATCTTATTATTTAGTATTAACCATGTTAAATTCATGATAAAATTTACAGGATAAAAGTGTTCGCGAGTGTACCGGACAGGTAAGACCTATCATAATGAAAACTCTGCGTTCTTTTTGTCATTTTTTAATGGGTGAGTCTACTGAAGAATATTCGACAATAAGACTAAGAATATTTAAATAATTAACTACCAAGATCGATAAATTCATTTAAGTTGCATAATAAAAATTAGTATTTTGTAAATTATTACAGTTTGTTAAAGTCATAAATAATTGAATAAAAATTAATATAGCGATTAAATGGTGGGGATTATTTGGGTTTCTCCCACTATGACAAACATGGTAATTAAATAGGGATCAAATTACACTGTCTTTTAGACTATTATTCAAATTCTTTTGAAATCTTTTGTGAATTATTCAGAATTTTTATCTTTTTATTCAGAGATAGTTTTCATTGACGCAAATATTTAGTGTAAATGTATTTAATTGTATTTATTAGACGTCATTTCAATTGAATTGTAATTGATCAAGGTCATCCATTAATTTTTATTGATAACTGTAATAATTTGTAATTTTAACGATGATAATAATATTGAAAAAATGATAAAAATGTCCAAGATAATTATATTTAAAAAAATAAATTCATTTTTTTGAAAACTTTAATTACACTCATTTTATTTCATTATGATCAACCAATTTCTTTGATTTCATAATTATAAATCAATCTAAATAAACTCTTGATCAAGCAAAATTAAACAATTAAACTACCATGATAATCACCATGCAAGCTTTTTCCCCCCAATTGAAATACTACTAAATTAGTGACCAATAAATCATTTGTCTGTCTAACTGTCTGTCCATTGGTTTACACAAAACCCATATTTATGTTTGAAATCAGAGCCCTTATGAGAGGGAATGTGCTGTCAGTCCGTCCATTAAATTGCATAACAAAAGAATCGGCAAACAATAAATCACTGGTGCTGTGAGTGTCTGACACTATTGTGTATGTGAGCCCTCTGTCCATCCCTTTCCTCCCCTCCCACTGACTCATCACCGCTAACAAGACATTAACGAGATTTAGTGGTCGACCACTAAATACACAAATTTTCTGCCATAAGAATAGTCTTACAATTAATCATTTCATTACTGTTTCCGATCTATTTGTGAGAGGGATTACCAGGATTACCAAAATTCTCAGATTAGCAAGGTGAATAAAATATCCAAATGATTATCATTACCAATAATTTAATTTGAAAGGTAATATAAATTTTAAAATTGATTTTTACTACAGTTTGTAAAATAATTATTGTTTATTGATTTTTAAAATTGTTAGGGGCAAATTGCAAAGAAGAATAATGGTAATTTGGCAATATAAAATTAATGAGCTTGCTTATTAAACTGTTTAAAATAAAGGGTTTCTCAGGTAATAAAATTTATAACTTAACTACGAATCACTTGATTTCGCAAATTGTAAGTCATGTTTGTTTTATTGGATAATTACCTTGCTTTGCATGAAATAGCATTTAAATCTAATTGCTCAATTAATCGGAATTATCAATTAAAAAATTAAGTATGGGCATTTGTTATTGAATAATTAATCAGACAATTCAAAATTAATTACCAAGGGCAAAGTTACCAATTTATTAAAGTTAAGAATTAGTTAATACATCATTTTATAAATCTTATTTAGTAATTGTTTGCTTAAAAAATTCAGAGTTATTTTATCAAGATCATCTGAAAAATATTTTAAAGTTTTTATACAAGATAATGATGCGTACTTTATTCTGTGCCGCGATGTCCATAGGTAAGCCTAAGGCCTCTGTCGCACGCACAAGAATCGACCAGTGCCGAGCGCCCACCCTTGTCTTGAGAGCAAAAATAGAAATTCGTACTTGTCAAAGGACAGGGTGCCAGCACATGGCGCAAATGAATTGCCTCTTGTGACATGAGACAGAAACTATAGGCTATGATTTACGGGCAACACAGGGCATACCGATGGCACAGCACGTCAATCTGTGCGTTTGACTAAGGATGAAGAAATATGAATTTTCACCATGATTATTTTCAGAACACCAATAGTAAAAGGAAAGGAATAAATTGTTCTTACATTTGAATTTGAGTCCGTTTTCGCACCGGGAATACCCATCACCAATTCTCTGCGTCCGTAGTTTCCAATATTAGCAAGTTAACAATAGTGCCGGCTCATAAATAAGCTCTAGTTCAACTTATTTGACTCAGAATCAAATATTTTAATAATAAAAATCGTTTTAATAAATTCAAAAATTGTAAAACCCTTAGTCTTGACCCCAACCAATAATTTGAGAAAAATCAGAATTATTATATCAAATTTCCTTATCTTCATAGATCTTAATTTGTTATTTTTTTATCATGAATAATTTAGGGTTTTCCAGAATTTTAATATTTATAAAATATGCCAAAAAACAGATTTACCTAGATTATAAACTGTCACTTCAAGTTAAATAAATTCATTAGATTTACATAAAAAACTAATTCTATAAAATGAGAAATAAATTACAGTTTGGAGAGAGAGAGAGAGAGAGAGAGAGAGAGAGAGAGAGAGAGAGAGAGAGAGAGACCATTTGGACAATGATTTTATGCCAAGAATTCCTTAATTTCATTAAAATTCCAGAGAATCTCGACTTTAGTCTCTTATCGCAAGAATAAAAACAAAATCCAAGTGGAAAATTGCGTTCTTGTCATTCGATATTCAGCTAATATCTGTGCAAAAATCTATCAGCTAATAAATTAGCTTGATCTTTTTCTTTGTTTCAGCCCTCAAATACCGTTCTCCTAATCTGTTAACTCATTTTCAAAGAAAATTGTTTTTCATTTTCACGAATTCTCGAACTCATGTAAACCGATATCACTTTAAATGCTTTTTGTTTATTGAAAATTAGTTTTTAATGTATTTAATGTGTTGGAAGTATTTGCAGGGTGTTCACAGATTGAGCATGGTAAAAGTAAATAATCCCGCATTTACCGAATAATTTAATCTTTCAAAACTATTTTATCAAAATTCTTTGAAAAATCATTTTACAGTTTTTAACATTTTGTCCGATTTTTTACAGTTTCTGCAAAAATCAGCCCTTCCTGGCCATCCCTGGCCCAAAAATAAAATTCTGGTCTATCTAGAATTAAGATCTATGAAAATCGATTTAAAACCTCATTAATGATATTTGTTTTACTCAATTGGTTCTGAAGGCTCACACAACTAGTCATCAGATGTCATAAAAATACTATTTTTCTTATTTCAATAGATTTTATACTTTCATAGAATATATAACTATTTCTATCTATGGCTCGAAAACACGCAAAAAGACTCTGAATTTGAATAAAAAGATAAAAAATTATTCAAAAGAAAAATAAGTAATGAATTGAAATGAATTTTATTACTCATTAAATGTATTTCGATATTCATATTGAGTGCAAACACAGAGAGAGTCTGTCCTTTTTTTGCATCACTTTTATAGGTTTAAAAACTGTAATTATTGCTATAATTTTCAAATTATTTGAACTCAACCTATAATTAAATGAGTATCTTGATCAAATTACTCTATGATGCATCTTTAATTTATTGGAAGATCAACCAGTTTAACAGGATCAATTTATTGCCATTAAGAATAACTTTTTAGATTTTAAAACTGTAAAATAATCATCTTGTTTAATTATTGCATTATTAATATTAAGCAATAAATATAACTGGATTGCTGTTCAACAATTACCATTGACAATTTTACTCGAATGTTAGCCTGAAAATTTTCCTGAAATGCAATTTACCATGCTAAAATAACTCAATTACCTACCCATAGAACAACAATGTTCAATTTATGTTAAATTAATGACCGGTCAATTCTGACCCATATTTACATTGCGTCTGTGATCTGACCCACCAGTGCTCTGACGTATGCGATGGACGCAAACATAGCACTCGACTACGAGCCGGTGCTCCACAAACAATAAGTCAAACACTGGGAGAGCTCTAAAACCAACAGAGAGTTAATGGATTCATAAAATGCTATTAAGTATTAATTTTCGACTCTAACTGTTCCTTTACGAGCCCTGAGAGCACCGGGAGGACAGACCGTCCGTTAATCTAATCTCTATCTGTGTGAGTGACACGAGTGGAGTGGGAGAGGATATACAGCGCGAACAGTGCGAAGAGCAGAGAGTCTGAGCGTCTGATAACGAACCAGACTTCAGTGTGAAGGACAGGCCAGACATGAGAGGAGACACAACAGCCCTCTCCTTCAGTCTTCTCTAATAAACTATCGGTTTTTGCCGTAATTTTATGGCAAATATTTTTAGTGGTTTTGTCTGTCGCGCCGCCGGTTCTTATGTCGTACCCGTCGATGGCTTTTCGCTATTTTTAATGGCCTTCCGATTGATATTCAACGAAGAGTTGAAGGCTTTATAGCCGACCATAATATCCGAGTAACTAATGTCTGTCCTGTGCTTTATCGCCAAAATTGAGTTAATCGTTCATTTTAGACCAGGATCATCGACCAGCACAGCAATTAACATGATTAATTGCATGATTATCAATGTAAGTTTTAAAATTTATTGCCAATATTAGGATTTTTAATTACTATTTTGTTTCTAAAAATAAGCATGCTCAAACAATTTCAGCATAGAAATAAAGTCTTCTTGAGTTTTGACCAAGTTTGAAAAAATATTCACCATGCACATTTTATTTATTCACTGGTAAAAGGTAAAAATCCAAGTTTTTAGGCAAATATCCCATCCCTTGCACATCATTTAACAATTTAAAAGATACATTTTCTATTTGAGTGATCAGTAATGAGAAATATTGTTCCTGAAACTTGATAGTTTCAATATAAAGAGGGTTAAAACAAGTTTGAACTTTATTTTTCTGTCACATATTTTAGCGAAAATTAAATGCATTTTTAATACATTTTCATAACATTTGGAGAAACAGTTTATTAGTTTTTTCAGTCAACCGAACGCTTATTATTAGTGGTATTACTATTCATACGTATCAGCCATTTGTGAAAGGGATGGCCAGGGATGGGGTATATCACAGTAGAGGTGGGTATAGGCCTGAGCTGATGTCAATCAATAGAGGTTTCTGCTGAAAAGATGGCATAAATCCGGTTTTAGGCGAAAAATCCCTGAAAATTACCCACATTTCGAGCGGAGACAATCGGGCGAAGTCTTGGCTGTCCCCACACTCGAGCAATATTTCTATTGAGTAGTCATTCAAATCTCATATTAATGTCTATCCTCTGAGAACTGAATGTTTTGTTTTTCTTATTCTGTGTTTACTTTCAGATGTTTTTGAAGACTTTTTTGTGAACAAAATGTTTGAGAAAAATATCGATAAAAGTTTTTGAACACAAAATTTGTGACAAATTTTTGGCTCAATTTTGAAGACAATTCTTATAAAACGAAACTCTGTTTTCGACTTTCCGTTTGTTTTTCGACTTTTTATTCGACATTTTTTTCGGTGAAAAAAAAGTATTGCTTTTGTTTTCGTGTTGTCTCTCATCCCGAGCGACAAGAAATTCATGTCACGACACATATGGCCGGTGCTCTGCACAGCCCAACAATCACATAATACACGCACAGCCTCTCGACAGAAGGAAAGCCACTTTCAAACGGACACACACTTCAAGGGATAGATTAAAATCATTAATCAGTTTCGACGGAAAGACCAGTTCCTAAGTGACCAAAACGTAAGTGTTTTTCAATTAATTACAAGACTTTTGTCTTATCTCTCAAGAAAAAGGTCTTTGATTTTTGACTCGGATTATAAAAAGTTCCAAAAATATTCGTCACATTTATTCATAGATCAGTTTATTTGATATTGAAATTCAAATCAATGGTAATTATCCAAAATTTTCAGCGAATCGCGTCCACTTTGAACTTGATAATTTTGTTCTAGTTAATAAACTTGATTAATAATTTTAGCTTACAGATTGTATTAATTTAATTTTTATCAAGTTAATTTTTTTCAATTATAAAGAAATGAATTTTATACTTAAAGACGCACATCCACAAAAACAAAAAAGCACCTTGCGCACACCAGGATTATTCAATTTTGAGTGATTGATCGGGTATTTGGTTTTCTATAAACCCAATAATCTTGTGTTTAAATAGCATTTTATCAGAAAACTCAGCAATCAATTGGAAAAACTATTAATCTTTGGCTAAAATACAGTCATTTTGTGCTATAATTTGTGTATAATATTCATAACTAAAACTAAATATAGATTTAACTCATATTTTGACGAAACATTTGATAACAACTATTATCTCATCAATAGATCAAAATAGTTGTCATAACAATCGCATAGAAATTATAGACTTTATTCTGTGCTGGACAGGCTGTGCATACTCCTGGAATTTGATCTTGCTAATTTGTTAGCTCAATAAAATGGTAGATTTTATTGAAAACTATTTTAATTACCCGAAAAAAAGTACAAATAATTCACAGTTTATAACAAATTTTATTACAAAACAAACAAAATAACAAATTAGAGCCCAAAAAACAAATTACACAGAATCGGGGTTTGACTGTATTTCAAAGCAATAAATGTCTGTCAAAAAGTTGAGCCCAAAAACTGATTGTCTGTTTCCAAGTGTTTTAGTCTTTAGTGTCAGCCAATCATGAAACGCATCACCAGTTTAGTGCTCTGCTTTTGAGGGGACAGACATGAGAGGCTGTGCTGTTGTCCCTAACCTTGAATTCTTTGCGAAAACTTATAATTTCATTAAAAGCCAAAGCTCTCCCCCTTCTCCTGCCGTCCCCTCCCTTTGCATATCTCCTCCAATATTTCGCTCCAGTCTTTCCCTGCATTTCCCTTTGATTTTGACAATTCATTGATTTACGAGAGGTCTGTCCCCTATTATTCGTATACCTGTCCTCATAATAATAACTGAGAGGACAGCCATAAAAACAGAATACAGACCTAATAATCAATTGAGAGTTCATTTGAATTAATGGGTTTTTTCATCAAAAGAATGTCTGACTTATTATCCAAACGACTCTTTCCCGCAACGATAGAGAGCACAGAATAAAGGGAAAGGAATACCACTTTTATTATGACATTTATTTGAGTTTTGAAGGGAATATTTCCACTGGATTTTAGCCACAGAAACAAATTTTAATCTATAATCTGATAACTAAATCATTATCTCATTAACCGTACCCCTATCCCTGATAGGCTGTGCTCTCAGGTAGACTTTTTTATGGCTTTCCTCTGATTTTCATTCCAAGGATGAACAGGGTCTGAGACTCGAGGGAAGAATTATTGGATATTTATTACTAGAATTAATTTTAATGAATATTCCGGGGGTTTTGAGGGTTCCCAACCCGTGAACATCACTGTATTCTAAATATGACTTTTTTGAAGTGAATTCAACTCTAAATCCAATTATATTTGATTTTTGTTTGTTTTGCTCAGTTTTCTAACCGTTTTTACCCAACAGATCACCTGTTGTTTGACTACCATTTTATTCTTGGTTTTTGTGAAATTAATGTCAAAATTATATCAAATTTTTTGGGAAATATTACGAAATATTAATTGGATTTTGAATATTAAATCTTTTTTGGAATTTTATTCGTTGGCTTAAAATCCTGGTTAGTTTTGATGGGCATTAAGTTATTATGGCTTTTATTGCTTAATTGATATTTAGATTTTTGCTAGATTAATAATTTTGATTTATGGTTTCTGTTTATGTCAATTATATTTTGGTGAAATTGGCTTAAATACCAAAGTTTTATTGCTTGATCATTTTGAAAGTGCTGAAATATTTCAAAGGTTCAAAAAACTTTAATTTTAATTATCTTATAAAAATTGACGAATTCATCCCTGGCAAATTTTATCCCTGTTATCCCTGTCCTCTCTATTGAATAGAACATATCATTTGATAGTTTTGCTACAAAAGAGTTTGTTTTCAAGTCTTTTATCAATTGTTTAATAGATTTGAAAATTGTTTCAAATATTTCACAATAGGATAGGGATATAGGGAAAGGGTTAAGGGAAAGGCTAAATAGAATAAAATTGGAAAATTTATTAAGAATAAATAGTCCTCGAGCAATTAATAAATTCTCAAACTTGGCTTCTCATAAATAAAAATGCAATAAGCACATATTAAACGATTTCACGATTTCCCCTTTAATTCTGATCCTGGTCACTATATGGCTAGTTTTATTAGGCCGCGCGCTCTCTCCCAGCGCTTCGGGTCAAATCAATCAATCACAATTTAATGAAAAGTATAAATTATGCATGATTAAATTATGAACTATTATTATTAGACTGAAAATTCGCATTTTTATGAAGCGGTTAATTTGGGAATTTCACCCTTTATTTCACAATAAGCACACCATAATTGCCCCTGGTAGTTTAATATGGGGTGATCTTATGAATTCCAGAGCTAGGTAATTGATTTTTTATTTAAAAATAAAAAAATTCCGAACAGTTTATTGATATTTGAGCTATTACAACTCTATTTAATAAAATAATCACACTCATTTTATTTTATTACGTGTGGATACCACGTATTACTCGTTTTGCTTACACCTAATTGAGAAAGGATCACTTTATTTTGAACTGAGAACTTATTCAATTAATAATTCAATGTATTCAAAACATAAATTACCCATTAGGTAATGATTAATTTATTTTTCAACCTTTTTTCAAAAAATAGTCACCTGTGTAATTTTAAGTAATTAAATCTCAATAAACGCGAATGCCCCTAGCAAGTTGAATTTTGTAACTTGCTATAAGTTTTAAAAATGAAAATTTCAACAAAATACTTTGCAAATTTCCTGTAAAACTAATAATAATTGATCTAGAACAAAAAGGGTTTGGTGTGTAATCGCCAAATTTTAAACGATAGAAACTTTATTAAACAAAATTAATTTTCAAACTAAAATTACAGTTTTAGAAATCACATTGAAAAATAAATAAATGAGTAAATTTAAAAAAAATTCCAAGAATTTTATTGTTCTCTAATTTACTAGTTCATTTTTCAAGAAAATATCTAGTAAAATTATGTGAAAAATCATTGTTTTCATGAATTATCTATCAGGTAAACTTATTAAAGGTGACGGACTGAAAAATATCAATTATTTTATAATCTAGCAAGGTGAGTTAAATGAT
>JAQIXD010001504.1:0-14640 GCA_034699985.1 Minunthozetes semirufus
TTTTCGCCACTCCAGCCCAACTCCAGGTCATTTTTTGTGAAATTCCAGGCAATGTCAAAAACCACCTGGTCACACTACTGCCAACAGTGAAATATAAAATTTTCTAATCAGATATTGAAAGCCATTCTCTGAATAAAGGACTGAATAATTTGAAATAAGAGACGAACTGAACAAACGGTTTGTTTGACTCTTAAAAGCAATTCTCTATTTATTTATTTTGTAAACCATTCTCTTTAGTTAAGGAATGCATTCATTTATGGCTTTCCGTCCATTCATTGGAGAGATTTCTTCTTATTATTATTTCTCTCCCTTTTATTCAGTCATTTCAGTCAAACACTTGACTTTCAATAGACTTTTTTTTCTTCAATTAATTATATTATTCCTGAAAATTGAATGTCAAAACTCTAAGACATTTATTATGATTGTTATCAGCGGTTGGAACAGTTTTATTGGTCAGGGACTCAGTCATTAAAGCATACCTGTGCTACTGTTAGCCGCACAGACACACAAAGACCTGGAGTTTATTGATAATAATATTTCATTTGCTATTATATTACAATAATTTTCGATTTCTTGCGTAAGAAGTTTTGTGGTCTTTTAGGGTTTGTTAGGGTTTGGGTGGAAATCCAATACCAGTCGTCTTGTTATGGGATAACACGAATACACTGTTTATCTATTTCTCTATAGAAAGTGATTGCGTGAGACTATGGGGAGGGGGACAGCACTTCTCAGGTGTATAGACTGTTCAGGTGAATGCTTTAATGCCTGAATAGATGGTATAATTCATAAATTATTAGCCAAATGCCAGTGCCTTTCATTACATATCCCTTTCCAATAATGGCTCGAATGTGTGCATCAAAAGTGTTTGTCAGACAAAACCTGAATCAAAGGCGAAATTATTTATTCATTGATTCAAACACTTAAGTCTTGATTTTCAAGTATCTGTTGTCAAGAATTTTGATTTTATTTTCTGTCTTATAATAGAAAAGACTTTTTTTTTTCGGGAATAATATTCGATTACTTAGTATTCAAGATATTGAGAACTGATAAAAAGGGAACGGAATAAGTTATGCAAAGAATTTTGGGCTGATTTGGCGAAATCGGAAAATATTCGGTCGATTCTCAGCCAATTGTTTCCAATTTTCGAGTTCTCACCGAAGAGTCAAATCAAGACCTCAAAGGTATTGTTTAATTATCACCGAAATGATGGAACGGAACAATTGGCTGAGCTCTACATAAGGCTAGATATAAATACTGGTAATAAATGGCGAATCCAATCCAGTCTTACAATGGATCGCGTGATAACATTTCACAGCAATTATCTCTTTTTTGCCTTTAAAGCCAAAATCAATGAATGATTCGGATGTTTTGAACTGAAAGGAGAGAACCAGAAAAGAAAATCTGATATATTATTGTCTGATATATAACTCATAGTCAAGAGGTCTGAGAAAAAACAATCCGAGTATTGAATGAAACGAATTTCGATCTCATTTTTTGCAGAGAAGTGTCACTCATATACTGCCTCTCATTTCGTATAACATTTCGTATTATATTATTTTGATAGCATTTCTCGTTAACTAACACTCACTCACTATTTGGTAGGCGTTTAATAACAGGATTAACGCAAACAAATTCAGTGAAATGAGGACCAAAAACGACAAAAACACTGATAACTTAAGTCTTAAACTATGAGTTCAATGTTAACCTTCAAAAATAAGTTGTTTAACACTCAGAATAATGCATAAAATATAAGTGATCTGAATATGTATTCTATGTTTTCCTATTATAAACAAAACATTGCATTCAATTGAATTGAAAAGTGAATGCTCTTTGAATTCGTGTATCAATTGCTGAAGAAATAGCAAAACGTAATGTAAACGAAACAAGTCTTTCATTGAGGACAGGGTTTAAAAAAAATGAAATCTGAAATATAATACTCGAGAGAAATGAAGAAATATTTACCGAAAAAATTCTTTACTCCGGAGTTAAAAGTGAAATGCCGTCCATATATCCAATATATTTGACACATAAGTCATATAAGATGTAATAGATTATAATAGGGCTGAGTGTAAGGCCACTGATAGGCTATATTTGGCAATAATGATAAATTGGCATTGCTCATTTGTTAAAAATTTATTTGTGCCTTTCTTTTCTTTTCCACTACAATAACTACCCCCTCTATTATTGAGCTATTTTTCTGTCTCATCAATACAACAGCCTTTTAGATGGATTGCTCTTAGCTTTCACTACAATTAAAGTGAAAAACAAGAGCATACGGTCCATTCAAGAGGAAAAGGACCATCATTATTGTTATTACGATTATTTTTAATTTTTAAGTTCCGAAAACATTCAAAAACCAAATGAGCTCTCTCTCTCTCTCTCTCTCTCTCTCTCTCTCTCTCTCTCTCTCGAAATTTTTTAAACTCGAACCTTGAGTTTTGCAGAGCTCTGGTTATTATAGTTATTAAAGTTAACAATAAATTATTCCTTTATTATCACTATATTATTAGTTACAGTATTTTTAGAGTACATTATGAGTGAGTGCAAGTGGTCTCTGGCCGCCAGTCCTCTCCGGCAAATGGCAATATTGTAGGCAATTCAGGCGCACAATAAGAAGGGCTTATTTGACTCGAGGGAACATTTTCTCCACTCTTTAGCCTATTTCGCAGCAGTTTTTCCGACGTTTACTAAAAACAACAAAAAATAATATCGTTTTTAACGAATGACTGAAAACACAAAATTCAAAACTTCAGATACGATGGCATCACATAAACGCAACGAAACAAATAATAGCGAATTATTATCCGCCAATAAATCGCTTTTAAAAGGCATTCAAATATTTAAATACAAAGTATTTTCAGTATTATATTAATTGAAACGAAAGAGAGACTGAAAAACCCATTCCTTCTGTTATTTTTGTAATTCATTTAAGACATGCATTTGAGTTATGCCATCGATTTCTGGATTCCTCGCCGAGTCTAGCCTTTAGTAGTGTGAGAAATATTCTGTGCCTTTCATTAATTATATTTGAAAAATTAGCGAGCACAGGTACCAACAACACTGAGAAACACAACTTTCCATTTGTCAGCCGATTGATAGATAAAGGTTTGCCTTTTTTTAAGACTGAAAAACCGATTTGTAGTTCAAAAACATTCGCAGAAATGAAGAACAAAAAACATTAGGAATAGAAAAGAGAGAAAAATTGTTTAAAATGTTTGGACTCAGACTCGAGTCGAGCACAGTTTGTATCTATTCTTCAGTTCAATTCATTGCAATACTGTCCTTACATTACAATCATTTCGAGTAACTGCTGAAGAATTTCTTCATTTTTCGCTCTTTAAATGTAAGGCAAAGGAAAAAAAATTTTTCAATCAAGTCGTCAATTGAAGCGAACCATGCGTTCAGAGCACAATACAGAACAGCACAGCACAGGCATTGGAAAACCCAACACCAGAACCTCCGGAGCCCCTGTGCTAAACATTTTTTTCTAGCAGTAAAAAAACACACAGATATAACAGAACAGCACAGGTATTGTATGCCCAGAATATATTGTTATGTATTTTAGTTGTGAAGGAAACAAATTCAAACAACAATCAGACTGTATATCAAATAAACTTATTATTCAATTATAGCGTTCGCACAGAACAGCACAGGACTGGGCATATAATCTATTGAAATGGCTTTGAAATCATAATAAATTGTTAATGAAATATAAGGAAATCATATAATCATAGAGTAATTGCTTTACGTATTATTAAATACCAGAAAAAAAGTTTATAATAGTTTATAATACAATCAAATAAACTAAAGAATGAATAAAATATAATACAATTCGTGTGAAGTGGGCTTAAATTATGAGAGGGATTCCTAATTGAAAATTGCCTTAAATATAATGAAAACAAATAAAATAATTGAAAAAAAAGTTGAATTTAAATCATCAGAAAAAAATTGTTTGTTTTGGTCTTCAAATTCATAACAAAATAAATAAACAGAAAAATGAGAAAACAATTCAAAACATCAGAACCGAAACCAAAGACTGGAATTTCAAGGCTTTTGAATGAAAACAATTACTGAATATTTTATATATTCTTTTGTCGTAAAAAACTATTGACTTTTGGCTCAAAGAGAGGAAACAATTTTCAATAGTATATTAAACTCGAATTATTGGTATCATTGATATCATTGGATATAACTATTATTATTATTATAACTATTATTACTATTATATGGCATTCAAAGTGAAAGTGCGTTAAATTGTCGAAAAACCGTTTTCGTCATTAGTCTTGACTTTTATTACCAAAAACACATCCAATACCACTGACTCATGTGCTGTGCTCTCACACCAAGAGATCAAATACAATATTCTCCGCATCCAGTGATGGCTTTCTCTTTCTCTGCCTCTCCAGAGGTCAGATCCAACAGAAGCCAAATCACATAAAACTTGAATAAAATTCATTGGATTTGGTGTAATGTCTCTCTGTGTGGGCCCTCAGAACCCAAATGCAATCCAATGATAGAAAAAAGGACTTCATTTCTAACCATATTTTCTACTATTGTGTGAGAATTGACTTTTGAAGTTATGACGAGAGACGACCAGAGTGTTAGGGCCACCAACGATGGCAACCATCGAGTAGAGAGAGGAACTCAGCCTCCACTAACTCACACATAACACTCCAACACTCACTTAGAATTAGAGCCCTGGCCTTCTCCAGAGCCTTTTGATTCAGGTTTGGGACCGCAAATCACATACGATATGACAGAGCGAGTGATACGAAAAAATGATAGCGTTTTCGATATTAGTTATGAAATGAGAGGCAAATGGTTTTGGTTCCTATCATTTGGTACTCAGACTGAACAGAATGAACACCTCTGACAGAGTCACTGCCAGAAAGGAATGTTACTATTATTTATTACATAAGGATATACTTCTCTTCATTCCCCTAACGAAACATTACATTACGATAAAGTATTACAATATTTTCTCCATATATTTGTGGACAGAATATAAAAATAGACTGAATTTGGAAATTAAATTAAATGAAAGGCCTTTCTCTGTGTTTATTCCCCGCTTTCGAGTAATAGATTTCTTATTTCAATTCTTTCCAAAAGAAATGTCTTTATTATTGTTTGTCTGAAGAGCTCAAGTAAAATGTGTAACAAAAAGTCCTTAACTAATAATAATAATAATCATTGCATCACATAATGAGAAATAATGTGTTTATGTGTGGGACTATCAGGACTTCCAGTCAGACCTACCGTACAATTGAAATGAAAATAAAGCCCTCAAAAGAATGTCTATAATAGAAATACTTGAAAAAGTGGATAAAACTCGAAAATTACATTTTATAAGAGAGACTATACCTGAATAGTTTGCGACTAGAATTCAATTGTCAGCCACTGACTGGATGTCAGTGAATAACACACTTCAGGTGTCGGAAAGAATTTCACTTTTTTTTCCCACCAGTCCTCCCAGTCCTACCAAATCACTGAACTTAAGCCGTAATACTGGAGTCAAAGAAAAAGTCATTATTAGAGAGTTTGGAGTAATTTTTGACTGCCTTTCACTTCGAAAAGTTTAGGTACCCGTCCTTTATGTTTAGTGACCGCGCGGGTGGAATGGGAGGAGAAATACGACCGATCGAAGAGTGTTAAGCTATGACTCTATATGTGTCTAATAATTACTACAAAAGAAAATGACTTCACTTAAAGTGTATAACTCTATGACCAGCGATAATAGAATAGTCAGAAGGAGTGGACTCTCGAATAAAAAGTGAGAGTAAGTGATATATTCCTTAATAATAATGAGAAGACCGGTGTCTGTGTCGGCGGCACAGGTATGAGTTGTGCCATTGTCTGCCAGACTGACTGGAATGGGGCGGAAATGACTCCGGCATTAGTTGTGGCCCTAAAGAAAGATTTTCGCGTCATTTGAATTGAGTTGAAAACTACACCAAATCATTATAAACAGAACCAAATTACTTATTTTGATGACTATTTTATGTCGTTTGACTACCTGTGCGACACAATGCCAACAAAGAAGAGTCACCGGCACTGCTATTAGTATAACGTAACGATCGAGTGAACCACTGATTGAATTTTCTTATACTTTTGACTGTCAGTCCTTTTTCTGTATAATTTATAGTGATTTACAGGTAATGACTGACGCGATAATTGGCTGCCAAAGGACGCACAGAATAAGAGCACAGAATATAAAAAAGACTAAATAAATGATAGACTTATAGACGTAATTGTATTCGCATTTGAGTTAATATTGGATTAGAGGACATAAGACAGAAGAAAATCAATGGAGAAGTCTATGACTGACAGAAAAAGTCACTCAAAATTGATTTTCTTATGTGAAGTGAGAGTTAGTTAGTTAACGGTGTGGGCACAGGCTGTTCATTGCTATGCAGGTGGCCGTAAACAAAGGCCGGCAGCCATTTCTGGTCAATTCAGTCGAGTGTTTGGTTTTCGATACTTAAAAAAATTGCTTCAATTTGAAAGAGAGTCCAATAGTTAGAAGTGATAATAAATAACAAGCAATTCCTGTGCTGTAAAAAACCTATTTCCAGGCATTTTTTAAAGGGTCTGTGCAAACATTAGCAATTCAAGTGTGTGTTTAGCACTGGTAGTCGGTGGTGGGCGATGGGAAATGCCAACAGGCATTCCCTAAGAATATGAATCTTTTCAAAAGCAAACAGATATTGAAATATAAGTAATGAATAAAATAGAAGAAAAGCCAATGAAATTAAAACAACAATTTTCGTTAACTACTGTTTGGGAAATGAAAGGATAGTTTCAGATAATAATCGTATTCATAGAGCACTGGTATTCGCAATCAATGAGCCGTTCAGTTATGCAATTCTCGCAAAATATAATTATGACTTTGAGTTATGATAGGAGTCATGCATTTACTCGGATTCTAATATGTCTGGATATGTCTGTACCCACAATCGAGGGCTCACACAAATAGCACACTCACCATAAGCACAGCACAATGCAATCTTAAAACTAGAAGACCAGCAAAAAAGCCAGTCGAGTGAAGTCGTAAAATATTGCCGACATAGTTATGGATCTGCCATTGGAAAGGCTATTATTGTTTTTCATTCCTACCCATTATCCGCACTCATATGGGGCTAAAAGATTAGACTCGCTCCGGGTCTGAGCCAATGAGCGCAATATTATATAATATTATATTTATATATATATTTATATTTGTATTTTATGCTCAAATCATAAGATTATATAAAAGACTTTTTTCTGGCAACAAATAAATAATCCAAACGTCTGTCCAATGAATACACAACTCGTTATACAGAACTGCATGTAATCATTGATAAAGTATTAAAGTCACAGATATTTGGCTGCCATTCAGGCATTCCTCTCCCACTTCTCCATCAACAAGAAAGAGCCCATACATATGCTGTCCGGTAATAAAATAAGTGGCGCTCAGAATAAGCCTATCGATTAACTCCTACATAAACTATTTTTATGCTTATTTATAAGTATTTCAAAAAAAGGTTATTTATTATTATATATTCAGAGCCGAACTCATATCATAGCCATTGAAGAGGAACCGACCCCTCTCTCCCTGATTAAGATTGAGAAAAGATAAATAACAGACTCCTTCTCAGAGGTATCTAATGTTTGGAAATACTCTTTTTCAATAACCGATTACACGGACAGACAAGAAATGTAATAAAGAGAAATATATTTCTTTTCATTCCAGTAATAAATAAATGAGCAAGGACACAAATCATTTATCCTATTCTTATGCAGACAATTCAATGGAGTATTTTATTACACAAATAATAATAGTAATGAAAAATACTTTCAAAAATTCAGACTCTAATTGAGAGATGAGAATTGAAAGCGAAAATAAATATCAAAACTCTTGTTATAATCAGTTTTTTTGTTTGACTTTAATAATGATATAAATAATGGAAACGAATTTGTATTATTCTGTCAAATAAATCATTGTTTTAATTGAAAAATTCTTTTCAAACAAACTTTACTTCACTTATATTTTGCTCAAATCAGTGCCGAAACATTTTTTCTTCGGAAAATCAATTAAAAAGAAAAACAATTTTTTTTTATTTCAATGAATAAAACAAAATACAAAACAAACTGTTTATTCAGAGCTCAGGGTTTTTGGTCAAAGACTTCTTTATTTTTGCGAATATCATGTGTTTCGCACAAATCAATAACTAATTGAAAGACTAGTAATGAAAACAAATTTGAGAATTAGTCGAGAATTAGTCATTTGGTCCAAAGATGAGCAAATTCTTTGTCTGAAGACTTAAGTCCCAAATATTTTAAAGTGATTTGGAAGTCAAGTGCGGATCAGATGTGGAGAAGGAGATACTCAACAATAATGAAGACGAGGAGCAAATAGGCGTAACCGACAATCGCCTGCTCTTCGACTACGAATACTTAGAACTAACCAACAGATGTGACACTTTATATGCCTGTGCTGTCGCTCCTAACGTATCCCATTGGTATCCCTCTCCTCTCTCGCTCAGCACAAGTTTTTGTTGACTTTTTGGATTTCAAGAGGAAAGGGAGGAAATGCTAAGAAAACACACGATTTTTTACTCAAAATAGAGTCTGAAAATTCTCTATAGTCTTGTCTACAAATACTGGGATCAGATTAGAAGAAGACTTTAAATTTATTCGAAACCATTAGAGAATAGACTGAAGAATAAATTCATGTCTAAACAGACTTATAATTTGCGACTCATATAATGGTTTATGTAATTCACTTATTCGGGAGAGGAATGGCTTTTGTGAATACAATCAGATGTTTCCATCGATTAACTGATTATTCAATCTATAGTGGAGTTGTGTTACTCCGGCTTTTCTATCAGATGGGAACAGATCAGAACAGAACAACTATTTTGCATATATCGCACACGCAGTCAAACATCCAGAACAAGGACTGACACCAACACACACGTCATGTGTTTATATAAGACATTACACTCGCTATTGAAGACTTACTTCCAAATTAACTTCGATTTTACAGAAGCAAAGGTTTGTGTGCCTTTCCCTTCGCTGGAGATCAAGTAATGACTTGATTTTTAGTAACAGTCTATTCAATTGATTCTTGTTTTTGTTATTTGAAATCAAATCAAAGAATAATAAGTTATCTAATGTTAGACTCAATGGAAAATCGGATTTTATTTTTGCCCGAAAAGCAAAGAAACAGTGAATTCAATGGAAATACATTTAAAATGAGTTTCTCCTCAACAAAAGCAATGAATGGATTCCTTTGGCTCTCAGGAGTGTATGAGAAGAATAGTTAATCAAAACGTATATAAACACTGTTTAGAGAAATGTCTGATCCATTCCAGAAGAATAAAAGATTTTACTTAATTCGTGTCTAATGTTTGCATTTGTTTTCAATTCTCAAAGAATTCATTAATTCTTATAAATATTTTACTTTAAAACTCCGGAAAACTTTTTAACGCGAGAGAGAGAGAGAGAGAGAGAGAGAGAGAGAGAGAGAGAGAGAGCTCACAAATTAGATTAGAGTTTTAAAAGACTTTCCAGAAATCTATTTTCAAACTCCTGAGTGCATTAGTGTTGAGATTAGGCGAACATAGATTTCATTTCAAATATCCTTTTATTTTTCACTCACGAGTAGGGTTTGAAAGACGAGAAGATATACAAAACATTAATTTCATTAAAACTTTTCGATTAGTATTAGTATTACTACAGATATTCCCTCAAAATATTAATATTCAAAATCTGTATTAATAGTAATCAGGAGTTCTTCGATGTAAAGCCTCTGCCTTTGATGTCAGCCCTGAGTCGTCTGACATGAAACAGGATGAGAGAAAAAGAGTTGCAGATTGAAGAGGGGGAGACCTAATAGATAAGTGTGCGTCAAAACTTTACAGATAACTATTCTGTTTACAGTATATTTATTGCTGGGTATAAATATGCGGTAAATTTTATCACTTAACCAACCATTTTGATCGGCAGGTCTTCTCGCATACCGATCCCTTCATTAGGCTTTTGTATGAAACTTCTGGCAACTAATGTCACTAAATGTGACTTATTTATTGTACTGTTTGGTCAATCAGGTAGAGTTTGTAAGTTTATTTATACACGCATTTAGTGCTCAATGGCAAGGGTTTGGGCACAGAATAGCTACTCGGGGCTTAATGTGCACCCTGGAGACATTTCTGTTTCACTCCTAGTCAACAACTTATTGTCTGCGCTATTGAAGGGTTTGCCGCAGAGATGATAAATGAATGGGTAGAAGGGGTTGACATTTAGAGCCGTTCTTTTGTGTCAGAGTGCACTTAAGATAAGGTTTGGTCCCAGGGACAGGCAGATGTGCACAGGCGATAAATGAGCTTAAATGCCCTTTTCAAATGTCAAACTCGGTCAGGGGTTGGGGATTCCTGAATGAGTACCCGACCATTATATACAGCATTGAGTTAATGCAAATAAGATGAGACGGGAAGAGTAGAAAGACTTCATTGAATAAGCAATGAAACAAAACTACACACATCTCAAAGGCAGTGCACAATAGTATTGAAATATAATTTCAAACATTCAGTCACTCAGTCATAGGCTTTCGGAGAAATCATATTTTCATTATAGAGTCGGCTCTCCGTTTAAATTCAAATTAGAGGACGTTTTTTGCCTCGAATTGTGTTTTACATAAAAAATAATTAATGAATTGAAGAACAGCTGAAATGCTTTGAAGGCTATATTCAGAGCTATAATCTATTAGAAATTTCTGATGCCATACATCAGTGAAACAACTTTTGAAAGGAGTATTAATTTCGTCGTTATTTTCAATTCTCTTCTGACGACAGATTTCTTGGAAGACGTCTTAATCTGAAGACAAAAAAGAAGCAAAAAATAACTTATTATACAAAACACTGCTTTTAAAAAGGGATAAGTCTTTTGGCTCTTAAGCGATAATAAAGATAATTATTGCATAAAATAAACTTTAAATCCATCAAAAAGCTGAAGAATAAGAGAGAAAACGTATCTTTTTCTTTTCAAAAACTAGTGGCATATGTTGCGCACCGAACCCGAGACTAATCTATTAAATGATTTATTATTCAATTGAATTCTCAGCCAAACACAGGACTGAATCAGTGAATGAAACCTTATTATAATGAAAAATATTACTATTCTTATGCAAAGTTTATTTACCATTTGTCAGTACTTTTAGCACAGTTTTGCGCTCATGAGAGGCACAGGGAGAGAGAGAGAGAGTGGATGACTGAGTGAGTGGAGACTAAACGGCAAAATTATTTATTCAGAGACCGAAGACTTCTACAAATATCAGCGACTCTTTTGTGAACTGTCGGCTCTCTCTTCTGGTTCCCTATTCTTTGCTAAAAATTTTCATATTATATAAAAAGTATTCAAAAACTTCTTATTCTTCCCGAAAGAAAAGTTTGAGCACATGCAGGACTTCCCCCTCCTATTCAATGATTGAGCAAATTTTCATATATTTTTCATTATTATTATTATTATGGCTCACAATATATCGCATATAATATATGTAATAACAATAACACCTATTCGTCTGCCTTTGTATTGAAGACAAATATATAATAGTTTTTATAGATTTCTCAAAAAATATATCCAAATCCTATGGTTTTTCTTTTATTTCAATTCAACGCCCATTCGGTTACTCTGGGCATAGATTATACTCGAGTGGCGTTTAGGAACTACTCTTATACCTGGAACCTATTCAATCATCGAGTGTATGCTTTTCTAATGTAATATAATTTTCGTATTTTTCGATCCAAACTAATGATAACTGATTTAAATATTATATACTTATTGTCTGAATCTAACGATACGTTGCGTTCACCTGAAAAAAATTTAATGAACGCCAGAGGGGGAGGGGGTGTGACATTCAGACAGCTGTGAAGGAGCCGTAGAGTTGAATATTGAAACACCAAATTGAATCCAACAGACAATGAGTGGATACGTCTTTTTTCTGTATCAGTTATGGTAATAAAATTTTTGTTATTATTATCCCATTATTTGAATATTTATTTAATGAAATAATTTTTATTCTTATTTTTAGTCATTTCATTGAATACTTTAATTGAAGTGAAACTAAAAATTAAATATCATTTCAATAGAAACGAAAAACAAAGACTCAGTTTTCCAGCGAAACTGTTTTTCATTAGAATAGAAGCGAATGAATCATAAAATCAAATTCAAATGTTATCTCATTTTTCTGATTACAAATTATTTCCTCTTTTTCTTCGCCTTTCAATTGAATACGGATTTGAATTCTTGATATCAATTGCAACTCATTTGCATAAACTTCTCGTATTTATTATATGAATTTTATTAACAATTACTCAGAATAATAGCGATTCTAAGAATACTGGGAATAGTTTTTATTCAAATTCAGTCCTCTAATCAAATACTGAATGTTGTGATCGAAATAATCAAAAAAATAATTGAGAAGAGATTCCTCTCCTATTCCGTTCCCCTAATCTATCTCTGCCTACAACCCAATGGCTCTGTAGGTAAGGCCCGATAAAACAAAGGTCTATCTAAAAGTGAATGTATTTCCACACAATCTTTTATTTCCTCAATTTAGTAGAGAAGAGATAATCGATTGAATAATTTTTATTTACAAATACAGAGTCAACAGCTGTTTGAGTGAACTCTGAAACTAAAATAAACTTTGAAAATGTTTAGCGAAAACATCGGATAATATTTGTTTTATCCTTTGTTTTATCGGAGGAAAAAAACAATTTTAACCAAGAACTTCGACATTAAGAGATTAGAAACATAACTAGAACACGCATTTACATGGTATAGTCATCTGGTAATAAACTAAATACTTGTCAGATATAGAGTTCATATGAGTTCTTGTTTACTGTAATTCGGATTAAAAGCACATAAAAGCATAAAAACAAAAACCAAATGAATGACAGAAAATAATAACAAAATAATGGCTTTAAATATAATAACCATTTTTACCATTTATTGCTCTAATGTTTCTGTAATGTAATGTCTTTTTGGTTTAGCCATCAAACTATAACCAACCCTTAAATCCACATACGATTCATAATAAACACGAATTTCTAGACAACTGTTCCCCTGTTTTATGACTGACTGACTGTTTGCTACCAATCATTGAAAATATTAAACGAAAGCAAAATCTAATGAAAATATCAGCTAAAATAACAGCTGAGAAAACTCATCAATTAATCCGCTGACAAAAGGTAGAGCACAGGTATAAACAAAACGATTGGCGAAAAATACTGCGAAAATTCCCATTATATGCAAATAACAGACAAAAACAAATTATAAATGATTTCCAAACCATTGATAGATTCAATCGATAATACGTTTGATTTGAATATTTATTGACTCATAAAATATTTAATATATTTTTCTGTGAAGTAAACCCAAAATATAAATTATTATTCTTTGAAAATGAGTTTTGAATTAACTCGATATGAATTCAGGGCTGAAAAAAGCCGTTTTACTGGGAAATGAATGGATGTTCGCAATCGAAGTACAATTTCCTATAGATTTTTGGTCTCTATTATAGAATTAGAAATATATTAATGAAAATAGTATTCCAGAGATCCTCAGTTAATGACACTCAACTATTTTCGGCTCCTATTCTGTGCTAAAGACTCATAAGTTAAAAATTGAACGACAATTACTCAATTATTGCACAGGTGTGCGAGGCTTCACTATATTAAATGACCACTTTTTTGAAAGATCAATTATCGAGGATAATATCTGTATAAAATTTAAATTTCCATGGTCATTTTCTAGTAAATAAGAGAGGTTTAAATAAAAGTGGCAGATTTTTGTTTTGGACAATTTCACTAGAAATTAAGGAACATAGGATCCCTACTTATTTTGCGATAATTTACCAAGATCAAACTTAGTTGATCCCTGTTTTTAGACATAATATAGGATGTAGAGAACAAAATAGAAAAGAAATGAAAATCATCACTTTTGTACTTAATCCAGGAATCACTCTCAAATAAATGTAATGAATTTCAACATCCACAAAATAGGGGTATGGGTATCATGGGTGCCACTATGCTTGTAATCGGGTCAATGGAGAAAAGTGTTCAGGGTTTTACAGAGGAGGAATACCTCTCTCTTTTCCAATTAAAAGATATAATTAAAATCTCTAAATTGGCTAGAAATTAATGAAAAGAAAATGTGGTAGATGAAAAAGACAAAAACTGACAAAAAGTGAAAAATCCGTAAAATAGAAACGTACGCCAAACCACTAATACGCCTCCCAAAAAAATTATAACAATTATTTTAGATTCAACATGATGAGATACTTCTAAAATACCTTACATAATTTCCATGATTGCAGTAAATACAGAATAGTGTCAAGTTAAAAATAAAAGTGATGTCCAAACTATTTTTGAGAGCACCTTAAAGAATTACAGATCTTTCGTATTTAGACGATTGATATGAAACTTATATTTCTTGTTTAATAAACTATAAATAATGTAGTTTCTAGGTCAATTTAAAAAATTCACCTAGATAGCGCTCAAATACCCTGGCGCTTGATTTTATAAATCCGGATTTTTAGGAATAATACTTTATATATCTTATACAAGTATTGGCATCCAATGGTAGAGCTATCGGATCGAATCG
>JAQIXD010001505.1:0-14639 GCA_034699985.1 Minunthozetes semirufus
GAGAGAGAGAGAGAGAGAGAGAGAGAGAGAGAGAGAGTGAGAGAGAGAGAGAGATATGAATTACAATTTAGTTGAATACCCAGTGCTTAATATCGAGTAATTATTTAATGTCTTATCCAGAAGTAAAAGTAATTAAAACACAAGTCATTCAACTTTATGTTATTCTTAAGTTAATCAACGAATTTGAAGGTTAAGTCACTTAAGAAGTCAATCCTAACCTTTTCAAATCAGTCTTAAGGCCTGTATATCAAGTCTGACCTAACAGTTAATATACGGTTTATGGTAAACCATGTATTTAACACAATCTTCCATATCCTAAATGAATCCATTAACTAATAATAGGTTAATATTGAAGCGTCTTTTGAGTTATAAGTTACTAAGTTATAAGGAAATAGTTATAAACTTATAAATTATAAACTATCATATATAAACTTGTTTCTTTTCACAACAACAAAAATAAATAAATCTATTAAAATAGTTTAGTTCTGGATTTGTCTTTTTGTGTCAGCTCAATCTAAAATATAGCCATTATAAGTTTAATTATAATATCCGAGTCATCAAAATATTGAAAGTTTCCATAATATTCGTTAATATATTCGTTAATAGTATTAAACAAATTTTTCGATATTTTTTGAAAACTGTTTTAAATTTCTGTCATTTTTTTTGTAAAAAACAAAATCATTTTTAAACAGATTTTTAGGCAAATCTTGGAAATACTTCCCATTGTTTTGTTTCAACTTTAGGGTTCTTAGTCTTGGATTTTGCCAGCAAATGGAACAATTTTAGCATGTCAATATAATCTAAAGACGTCCAATTTTTGTGGTTAATCTAATCTGAGTGTTTTCATTATAAACGAATTTCAATTAAAAATTGTCAGTAATTATTATACCTTATTATACCTTGTTTACAACATGATATCTCATTACATCAATGAGTTAAGGATTCAATTTTCACTTCAGTGATCAGAGATGTCCCACTTTTTGGACAAATTATCAAAATCTGTTATTTATTTAATTGAATGATTCGGTCGATTGAATCATAAAAATTCTTTACTTTTAATTAAATAAAAACAAAACTAAATGTAAATCTTTTTCTACCAAAAAATATTCATTAAATGAGTGAAATCCTAGTCTTGTATACCTTGAATAAAATTCTGATGAAAAACTATAATTATTTTGTGTATTGGTATCGATTGACGAAATCGGTGTCAAAATCAATGATTGATTTTGAACTTATTTTTTCTTCATTAAAATCTGAGTAAATAAATGTTGTGTCAATACATCAATCCATCGATTTTCAGACTTTTATGAAAAAAAGTGGAAATAAAAATGTATTCATTAAATATAAGATGATTGAGACTACACACCAATAATCAAAATAATTGTACAATTATTGTTCAATTGGTTGATAATAATAACTGATTTTTATGAAATGCTTAACAATTTTGTTTTATTCTTTGATCCAATTCTGCCATTCATTCAGTTTTACTCCTTTTATTTGTCGCTAAAAATAATTCACTCATCGCTTGTAATATAAAAGTTTAGACTTTGATATAAATTGAAAACGAATTGGAATTCCTTCAAAACATCGGACAAAACAATTTATTATGAATTCAAACCAAAACTCCTTTTTTGGTAAAAATATTTAAATAAAATGTTTATATTTGTAGTGATTTGTAGTGATGTTTGGTTTGCGTATCTCTACAACTGTTTCATGTTTTAGAATTAATGGAAGTATTGATGTTAGTTATGTAGTTATGTAGTGATCTAGTGATGGCATAACTCAATTATTTCAGATCAAAGTTCTAAAAATTCAATTTAAATAATCTTGTTCTCTCACAAAGAGAAAATTACTGCAAAATATTTGAATTGATTAGGAACATATTAATAGGAATATTAATAAATTTTTAATTTGAATCATCACTCATTGGGTACTATTTATTCGACAAAATATTCAATAGAGCTTTAATTGTATCGATGATTCTGTTTATCTTGTGGTTGAGCTCTTGGACATTACTAATAGATGTTTTCGAAAAGTTATTAATTAATAAAGAATATGAAGTTTGCTATCATTTTCCCAAAAATATTAGTAATTATTTTGATTTTTCTTAACATTATTTCCATACAAACGGTTGAAGAACTACTGTTTAACAAACATTTATATTCCAATTCTGAAGACATTTTCAGCAAATATTGCAAATGTGATGGATTTGAATGGTTTCCGATAATTGTTTGTAAGAATATAGAGAATCAAACGATTCTGAAGAAAATATTTGAGGTAAACTTCAGAATCAATATTATCGGAAAGTTCTTATTAATTGATTCAGAGATCGATACAATTGACATCAATTTTTTGCCCAAAAAAATTGGATTCGAATTCATTTCAGTGAAGAAAACAAATTTAATTAAACTCGATATCAATGTATTCATCGATTCGTTTCCTATTCTGAAGAGAATAGAGATTATTCACAATAACTTAGAAGAGCTTCCATTTGACAGAAATACTGAACTGAGAGGACTTCAACATTTGGATCTATACTACAATTGTTTGGCCACAATACAGGACTACGCCTTTGAAAAACTAACCGAAATTAAAACAATTGACTTATCATTTAACCAAATATCATATGTGGGTTCCTATGCCTTCTATTTTAACACTAAATTAGAATTTTTGGATTTGAAGTACAATCGACTCAAAGTTATCAATAATTATGCGTTTGCCTTAAGTCAACCCAATCCCAGACTGACTTTGGATCTTTCAAACAATAAGATGTTTTATTTGTCGGAAGGAGTATTCAGCAGACAATCGCCTCTATTAGTGAACTTCACTCAAAACAGTTTAACTAAATTAGAAGAAAAGCAGTTTTGGCCGCTTCTCAGAGCTATGGTTTACTATAATAATGGACTCATTGTTGTCAAAAGTAAGCGATTATTAAATTCATTAAACAATTAATTACATCAAAAGTCCAACAAATAATGAAATGTTTGTCCACAATAAACAAGTTATTCGCAATTATATTAGTGAATAGACAAGGAAGAGAGGAGGGGAGAGGTAGTTCACAACTCATCTTCTTGACACATTGGACATACATATAGTAACTCTCCCTAAAAATTGACTTTAGATCCCCTCTGACCGGATTGACATTATTAAGTCATAACCGATAAGACTAACCGCTAGTCATTAAACAGATGGTTATATAATATAAGTTATATTCAAATAATATTAAATTAATGATTAGATGTAGAGATAAGTCGGACTTTAATTTTAAAAATTACATCAAAAATATAAAAGAGTTTTAATTATGAGAATAAATAAAACTAAAACTTTTTCAAACAGATAATCGTTTCGAATGTTTGTGTCCACAAATTTCTTGGATTTTAAATCTTCCCGAAGAATACAAGAGAAGAATAATTGGGTTTACGTGCAGTGATTCCAATAACCAGAATTTCAATGACATTCTAAACGATCGCTTCCGCTGTCAATAGATTTTGTTTTATATTCTTCGAATAAAATTAAAATAAATAAACATTTTATGCATTTATTTAAAATTCTTTTGATTACATATTCATTAAAAAATGCATTTAAAAAAGCATCAAAACATTTTATAGTAATTCAAAAGTATAACAAAGACCAAGATTATTTCGCGACATCCAGTCATTAGTTACAATTCTATAGCAATTGATGTTCAGAAAATTAGTGCAAAAAAAGTAAGGCTTAATATATTTTATAATAAGTTTAGTAAATTTGAAAAAAAATTTGAAAAATTGATATAATTAGAAAAATAGAGCTAGAACATTAGAACATTAGAACATTTGATTATTCCAAATAATTTATTCGAATTGTAGGACATTTCTATTCTTTTCTATTCAAAATTTTTGTTTGTCCTCGAATTCAATTGGATTTAAATAAAAATGTCAAATTAGAAACTATTCTGTGGAGTTACTCAAAATGTATGGACAAATTATTTTTTAATTATTTCTTATCTGCTTTGAAAAAGATTTTATAATGAGATTTGACTGTAATTTATTAAATCCCTCTGAAGTAAACATAACACAAATAATGTAATTATTGAAAAGACATTTAAAGGTTTAAAATGTTAAGGTTTTAAAATCAATTTATATGAACGAATGGCTAAGCTATTCCTTTTTTGAGCCTTAAACTATGCATACTTTGAATAATAACAACATTGAAGTGAAGCTGAGAATCTGATAATTAATTCAAATGACTTAATCGACGGCAGAAATCAGAGGTTTTTATCTTTTGTGTGAATTTACATCATTTGATGTCATTATTGTTATTTAGTTTTTATCCTTAAGTCTTATTGTTTGTGATATTAAGTCTATTATGCAATAAAATCACTGAAAAGTCTATTTATTAATAAATAGTTTTTAATTAAATAAATTATTAAAAATCTTTGATATCATTTGAGATCTGATTTCTTATAACTTATGATTCAAATGATTATAAAATCACTTAATTTTATGAATTTATATAAATTTCACGAATCGGTCGCTAATTATACGTATTATAAACTAAATTTGTCGTCTCTGGAGAACCAGGTAGACATCCATGTCCTCAAATGGTTGATATGGCTCTTCACTCCTGTTGTGGTAAGTGATGACAAACACCACTTCTAATACTAATTTCTGATTGTCTTTGATTTCAGATAACGTTTTTGTTACCACTTCTCATAATATTATTGTTATACACTTCGGCTCTCATTATCTTCATATATAGACACAGACAGCGACTGGATTTGGCAAAAATCAAAGACGCTTTTGAAAGGAAACACTATTGGGACGGAGCTCTTCACGCGGTGGCTGTTCTTTGGGAGGCTCACGGCTTCATATGGTATGGATATGAAGTGATTGGCTTTGAACACATTCCTACAGAGGGTCCGGCTCTCATTGTCTACTATCACGGGGCTATTCCTCTGGATTACTACTACTTATCAGCTAAATGTGTGCTCTATAAACAACGTTTAATACGAGCCGTTGGCGACCACTTTCTCTTCAGAATTCCAGGTTTTCTACAAAATATCCGTTTCTTAAAACCAATTCTAAAACCATTTATTTATTCATTTAAAGGATGGAAACTAATGATGGAAGTGCTCCAAGTCTCTCCCGGATCGATAAACAGCTGTACAAATGTGTTAAAAGGGGGAGATTTGTTGGCCATCGCTCCCGGAGGAGTTCGTGAAGGTATGATATAATCCAATTTGATATCTGTTTAATATAAAACTAACCAATAATGTTATGTCATGTGATTTCAGCCCAATTCGGTGACGAACGATATCGTCTAATTTGGGGCCATAGACTCGGTTTTGCCAAAGTAGCCATTGAAGCACAGGTACCTATTATTCCTGTTTTCACACAAAATATTCGCGAAGCTTTCCGTGCGATAAGAATCGGTCAGAATTTATTCAGAAGAATATATGAAAGGATTAAACTTCCAATTGTTCCCATTTATGGCGGTTTTCCTGTTAAACTTCGAACAATTATCGGTAAACCCATCGAATTTGATCCAACGGTAACCGCTGAAGAATTAGCACAAAAAGTAAGTCAATTAAAAACCCAAACATTTTCTAATGATTACCATATCTTTCAGACGGCTCTCGCCATCGAAGATCTGATTCGTAAGAATCAAAGAATTCCGGGAAGTATTTCAAAAGCAATTATCGATAGGTTTTATAGTTATCCCAAAGAAAAACACATTTAATCTCATATTTTGTTGTTTTTAGTTTAAAATCAATTAAAAGGCAATACTTTTGTTTAAAAAATCATATTTTTATGAATCAAACAGTTTTTATGACAATAACTGAGTTTCGGTGAAAATTATGTGAAAATTATTTGTTTTAAAATTCAAACAAAAAAAAGTGTTTTATATTTAAATACTTTTTTATACTTTATTTCCAATGATTTTATTGTAAAACAATATTTAAAGTGAATTCTATTCTTAAGTTTTGTTTTGACGTAAAGAATATATTCTTTGAATATTTGGAAAGTGTTTACAAAATATTAATTAAATAAATCAATGAATTGTTTTTCGAGTTTTTGAAGTATTTATTACTTAAATGTAAATCAAAATAAATAATTAAAATATAAAACAATTTTAATATATTTTTGTATTTAATTATCACTCAATTGGTTTAATCGGATAAATGTTGGCTCAAAAGGCATAAAATAATTCCAATCACTACAAGAATTGCTCCAAAAAGTGACTCTAATTATAAGAAAATAATAATTAGTTTTTGAATAATTGAGAGATAAATGATTACTTGAGTCCAGAGATGTTTCGCCCAAAATTCTTCCCGCGATTACAACAAACACAAAATTTAGTGCATTAGTGATGGGAACCGCTATTGTTATTGGATTGTAAGACAAACTTATTGTGTATAACACAGAACCGCTTTGATTCACCAGAAATGACAACAAATACTAAGAATTAGAATAAAATGGAAATCAATTCTGAATATTATTCTGATATAAAACCTTCCAATTAGTGAACATTGACTTCAATTGTAATAAAAACTCAATTAATTTGTTGGAGTGATTCACTTCTTCGATGTCTTTGCCATATCTCTTGAGAAGTGGGGTTGAAATACCCCAAACACTACCCGTTATTACCAATGATAATATCGACCCTTTTATTGAGTAATATTTCAAATTAAATTAATAAACAAGTAATTTATCATTAATATTGTGCCATAATGTGCTCATATTCTACTAAAATCTAGTTTTAAATATTTGAGAGGAATTCCAATCAATTCAAATAAGTTAAGTTGAATTCAAATTATTTGAAATAAGTATTCATTTGATGACTAAATGAAAACATTTTAAATGAATTTCAAATCAGAGAAGAATTTGAATAAATGTTTGAATAATATTTGAAATCTTATTAAATATAAATCAATCAAATCATTTGAAATCAATGAAGAGTTAGAGGGAGTAAACACAGGAAACACTGAAAGCCTAACACAGAAAAAGCAATTCATTTTGTTTTGACCGGAATTTCAAACAAATCAATGATTTTATTTCCATTCTATTGAATACAATTATTATTGAATACAAACCCAAATTAATTGAACTCATTTTAAGAATAAATTATTTACAATAAGTTTTAAATAAAACTTAAAATGAGTTTAAAACTAAAAGAAAGACTTAAAACTTAAAAATTGATTTAAATCTCAAACATTTCCTAATGTTTATCTGCTTTAATCCAATCAACAGAAAACAGACATTCCTTTGATTTTACGAAAGGAGAGGCCGTTAGTGTCAGCTCTCTATCAGACAATTAAAGTTTGTTCAAAAGAATGACCAAATTAGGTGATACTGAGGGTCACATATTGTCTTTGTAGTGGTGATAGTGGTAGTGAAGGTCAATTAGAAGATTCCTTTTATAATTTTTAAACTTTTTGTGAAACTAATTGATTTTGACGAACCATTTGTTAAACTTATTTCTCCCAAATTGTTTATTCCCTAAACTTTTAAGCCAAGAGTATTGAGATTAGTTAATGATTGAGTGGCCCATTGAGTGACCCATTCCTCTATTCCGCTAATCAATCAAAAATTAAAGTAATTTAAGTTAATCTCTTTATGTTTTCACAACTTTCCATACAGTTCTCTATATTCTCTATATTTACGCAATATTTTGTACTTCAACTACAAGTTTATAATTTAGGAAAAGAGCCCACAATTATCTGAATTTAAAGTATGACATAAATTGTGCCATAATTTCGATGTCTTCAGATGAGTGCAATTATTTGGCAAAAACTATATTTAAATTTAGGAAAAGTAAACCTTTACTGTGAATATCACTCACTCTGAAAGTCAATAAAAGTCCACATAAGGATTGAAAAGCCGTAAGGAATTAAACGGTAGTTAATAGTTTAAGTGGGAGGACAGTCGGTGACATTGGCTCTCTTTCCCAACTGTTTGTCAAACAAACACTCATTCATTGACTCAATTATTTTGGTATTGAAAACGAAATATAAATCAAAATTACAATAATTGACACAAAAAAGGTTTTATTTGAAAAATAAATAAATAAAATCTTTTCACTCAATTCCTATTAATTTGTATTAATTTTGGGGAAAAACTCATCTCGAAAATGTATTCTCAACTTTAGGGCACTTTATTTATTAGAGTTATTGACTTCTAATAAGAGACACTCAAAATAGATAATTGAATTTAATTAAATTCTAGTCATTACTAACCAAAAAGGCATTAATAAATGTAAATGTGATACTTATTTTCTCTTAAATTTAGATCAACATAACATCAGGCATAACATCTTCATTGCAAGTGTGGGCAATGATTTGTAAATATGATTATAATATTTTCAATTTTATCTTCACTTTGGTTTAGGATTAGTTTGAAAGTAAAGGAACGATTATTTTCAACTTCTCATCTAAATCCTCATTATTTTACTTATGAATCATAAACTTAAACATTTTGTAGTAAAGAACTAAAGAACTACAGTCTGTATAGTTTTAATTAATATAAATTCATTATATGTTTACTACAATAATAAGTTAAATCAACTCTCATTCCGAGCACTGGTAGTAACTGATAATTAAAACCAAGAACTAAGATATGATTATTAAATGGTTTACAAACTCTAGAGATAACATTAAAACCAAGTTTTAACAAAAATCCGTTTTATTTATTCAAAACCTTTTATTAAAAATTCAGAAATTGTTTTACAAATATATAAGAATTGAATTTACTATTAAACATATATAAGAAGTGATGACTAAATACATAGGTTTTAAAGAACTGAAGTGAAAATTAACTGAAATCAAAAGCGATTCCTAAGTCTTGTAAATGAATTTAAAAAACAGAATTATCAGTAAAACATAGAATGTCTTCATGTGTTTGATGCCTTTTTCAGAGCTTAGAACTGTCGTCCCCTTTCAGCCAAGTCGTGACTTTTGCGGGTTTCTCCAACTCCATCGTCGTATAGATCATCATAAACGTTTTTACCCAAAAGACAGGCACTCGCAAAGTTTAAGGCTCTAAAAATTACTCCGAGAAACAAACAGACCATTACTCCGGTAGCTCTTTCGTAGTGACCATTCTTCCAATCAAAACATCCCCATTTTGGTGACTTATCGTAATCATTACTTCCTTCGAAGCAAAAGTCTGAATATCCGCTCTTCAGAATTGCTAAGTATATGCCGTTCGCTAACATCACCAACAAATCAATTCCAACGAAAACTGCATATCCGAAGATAACCACGTGATTATACATACAGACCACAAATAGACCGAATAGAGCCACTAGAATACTGAAAGCACCCCCAGCATACTCATGCCAGTGCCCAATACTCATTGAAAGTATAATAATGGCCAGAATAAGGCAGACCAAATTGCCCACGAGTAGTAAAACTCGCATTAACTTAGATAGATCCATTTTAATTATTAATTTGTCCGTTCGATTCGATTCTGATATTTAATAAATACTTTGATTTAATATTAAAAGTCTTATAACTCGATAATTGACTAAACTGTTGCCACACCTAAACATTTAGACATTATTTGCTTCGCTATCAGTTTGAAACCGTTCTTACAATATATTTGACTTCACAAGTACTTTGAGCTCAGAAGGTATGCCTTTTAATATATTTGTTGAATTGTTTTATCTATAATTGTTATGGATTTTATCAGTTTTGAGTCAACAGTTAGTTATTCGGAAGATTATCGCAAAACGTTTGCATTGTTTTATGTTTTGCAATATTTTTCTTTATTTATCATTTTATTAAATATTCTTCACCGGAAACACTACTTCCACTCTTATCTGATTTCAATTATCATTAAAAATGATTAAATGGATTATAATAAACCAATTATTTGAACTAAAACTCAAATTTTAAACAATTCTTGCGATAATTATAAGCAAATAATTGGTTTAAAAAATTAGTGAATCAGTAAATTGGGTCAAATATAAGGCATATTTGAGTTTAAGAAAAGTTTAGAAACTTTTTGTTTAATTAATTCTTTTTCTGAAATTTAAATCCATTTAGAGGTAAACAATCAGAAAAGAGGAATGAATTCCCATTTAATTGATTCACTTTAAGACATGAGAAGAATGCATATAATAAGAGACGATATATTGATGTCAAACACAAATCGTTTGTTCCCTTATTTAATGAAATGAAAAGTTTTTATTTTTGAGAATAACTTTATGTGATATTAAGTATTGGGCGGTGAAGAGGGCGAAGAATCGCAACAAAATAGGGAACACAAAGTCACCCAATTTCTGAAATAGGGTGAAGACGTTTTTCTGCCTCTCAATGATTCTCATTATTTCTAAGCTTTCATTTTGTTATAAATAACTTATGCAATGATATTAAGTATTCACATATTCTAAGGTTTGGGCTTAAAATTATGAATCAGTCCCACCATAATTATGTATGAATGATATGAATGATATGAATATGGTGCATTGTTCAATACAAGCACTACCACTAGAACTAGCATCAGCAAGGTCACCACTTGCAGCATTTCAGTTTCGATCATAACCAGAAGGAGGGACTTGTGATCTATAGCCGAACCAATGTTTGTCTGATGAAAGAGTTAACTAATTTTGCCGAATAGACCGCATGCGTGACCCGACAGGTGTTCTTCGATCAAAACCAGTTAATAATTATTTTCTCAACGATTAAGACTTAAGAAGAGTTTTATTTTAATTTTTATTTCAACTTCGCGTAGGATTTATGTCTATTCCTAATGAAAGGCCATTTGTAGGAGTAATCTAAGGAAAAATGCATTCAATTTGTAATCTTATTTGTGTTGGTATTAATCGGACAAAAAATTTACAGTTATTTCCACTTTTAATTGATTCTAAGCTTTCGTTTTAATAACTGTTTCAGTGTTTCAGTGCTTTAAATGTTTTGAATCAATACTTTTTGATGTTTTAATGCGTCTAATATTGAAGACTAAAGTTTTCAAAACTTATTCATCGAGTGATTGAATTAGTAATCAATTGACTCAATTATGCTGACCATCAGCTCTGGTCCTCGACTTATGGTCGACAGAACCCAATTTGAAAAATCTCAGCTCGAAATGCCTGGAGAGGGAAGAACTTACACTTCAAAAGAAGAGGGAACTAAAGTTTGGAAGAACAAGACTCTTCGAAAGTATCACGAGCCTGTTCCTAAACAACACAAAGAACGACGTAATCCAGAATATGATGCCATTGAATACAGAAGTGATAGGAGTGATAGAAGTGATGGTTTCAGATCACTTTACAGAAATCATAGGGCACTTCCAGCCACTGACGACCAGAAAATGGTTTCGGCAGAAGATTTGGATAAAATATTTCTGGAGAGAGAAATTCCCAAAGGATTCAATGAATTACAAAACTCTCCCTCGTATTCATATATTCCTACCGTTAGAGACGTTGCCATTCAATGCAATCGCAAAAAGTCGAGCCGTCATCTGAACACATCCAGTGATAACGACAGTTATGTACGAGTAATCAAATCATCAAATGATGGTTTTGTCACCGCATACAGTGATGTCCCACAACTTAAGTCTGAGAAGCCATCGAAACGCACCCCAATCTCAAAACATGAGGTTTGGAGCGAAGATTTACCTCAAAGTGAAGCCATTTATAGCAAAGTCGACAAAACAAAGAAAAAATCTTTCAGAGAAGACACCGACAGAAGCGACAAATATAGCGATTTGAGTGAAAACTACCCGACAGTCATATATCGGACGCCATTGAATGAAAGACGAGTGGAGTCACCCTCTGGTTTCAGCCATTACTCAAAATATTCTGGAAGAGGTTCAGAATACAGCACTAATACCAACCGAACTCTTAAAAATAAAACCAAAGGAATCGGTTTTACATTCAAGTCTGGAATCGATGGCCCAAAAGTTAATTTACCGAAATCTTCGCCAAAATTGAGATCTCGTTCTCTAAATCGATACGAAGAGCAGCCGACTCGTGACTGGAGGGACGACAGTTTGAATAGAAGTGGTCCGAGAAAAGAAGTAACACAAGAGGTATTGGAAGAAACCATCTCTATATCTAACGCTTCGAGTGACGACTTCGAGCCCTATCATCCAAACAGAAGTTTTGATGAATTCCTGGAACCAAAACCTCATTTCAAAGAAATTGAAAGAAAACGAAAGGATATATCTTTTGTGAGTACTCTTCCAAATCAACGAAGACTTACCACTGAAAAGCCAATCGTGAAAGCAATTGAAGACGACTACAGACGAGACTTGGCTTCAAATGTAATAATTTATCCGACAGGAAGTGATACTTCGTATTCAACTCTTTCCCGTTTCGACAAAAAGAAAGATTCGAAACTAACTGACTTCACACCCCCTCCCCGTCAGGCCTACACTTTAGATCGAAGACATCTTAAAGAAAGACAACAAAAGACAGAAACCGTTTCAAATACGAAACTCAAAGAAGTAAATCCAAGACTTCATAAAAGTACAGCCGATTTGACGGAACACTCGAGAAGAGATGACACGAGAGGAGGTTTGGCCAATGCCTACCGTAACCGTCAACAGGAGAAGAGGCCGTCTTCTTTGAATCGTATGTCTGCTATAAGAGAGGGTCGAATGAGTCCTTCGGGTCATTCGACTCCTATTCGTTACTTAAGTCAGAATCACTTAAACTCTGCGGGAAATTCACTTAATTCGAGTTCAGAGAGCGATACTCTCAACAGACATAAACGCCATTACATTCACGATAGGGAACCCATAGTTATGTATATCCCGGCTGTGAGTCATCACAATAAAAGAGCTGAAGACGAGTCGGACAGAATCTCTGGCATTTTGAGGCCCAGTTCACGAACTGGAAGTACTGCCAGTAGTAACAGAAAGTATGGTAAAAAACTTCCCAAATCTTCGGCTTCAGACTTAACGCCATCTAAACCACGCGATTATTCCTCAAAGTATTCAAATTATGGAAGTCATAGACCTCACAACGATGAAGAATTGGACCAAGTTGAAGAATTGAAAGACACAAAGAACTTTGGCAAACTTAAAAAGGGTAAAAGTATTCTAAATAGAAGACATTCTATTCCAAAAGACACAAAGTTCCCCTGGCTACAAAAACTTAAATCAAAAGTCAAATTCAGAGAATAATCAATTATCTGATTAGTGAGAGTGATCGGGATAAAAGAGAAGGAGGAGGAGGAGGAGGAGAGGGGTCAAAATTCTGGATTAAAGCAATACTAATCATTTGAGAGACTATTTTAACAAAACATGAATGAGGTTAAGGCCGCGATTTTTCTTTACAACAAATCGCCTCAAAATTAATATCGATTTAACGTTATTTTGTTTAAATACTAAACAATTGTTTTCTCTATTATTTAATTAAACTTTTTTCTTGGCTTTTCTTTGAAACTAATTTTTGATTTTTAATTGTATTTGATTTGAATGATAAAAATGACATTTAATAAAATACTAGTCGTAATCATTTTCAGTGTTCTTTATTTATTTAAAAGGGAAGGGAGGAAAGGGAGAGATTGTCTGACAAACACTACATTCGACAATAAGTTGTTGAAAACGAAAAATAAATCATTTGTGTCCTCCAAATATATTATTAATATTCAAAACAATAAAACAATAGATTGACAAATAAGTTAAATATTATGGTTGAGCAGGTCTTCATCCTCACCACTCAGCTATTCATTAGTTTTTATCAACTCTTATTGTGAAAAGTTATCCAGACATAAATAATAGCAATTCATAGTGAATACGATTTCACAATTTAACTAAAAGTAAATATTGTTTTTTATTTCTATTTTATATTAAATATAAAGAATAAATAGAAGTTGGGTTTGAAGTGATAGCAATTTAAATTTGTTTCTCTCAGAGTTGGTATTACTCATCTTTATAGAAGATGAAGTAATAAATTGATACCATCCTCTACATTGAAATTTATAAAGAATTCAAAGAATTATCGAAAATTAAAGTTCCAATTAAAATCAATTGAACTTAAATCTTTGGAACAGTTGACAGCGGTTACAAAGAGTTGACCTAAACGTCCTAAAGAGTAGAAAGGACAGGTGCAGTTTAAAAGACATTTGGTATTCGCACGACATAACAAAGAACTCATTTGGCTCAAAGTGAAAGTACATATAAGTTAAGTCAAGTTCAATAGTTTTAATTAATTCGTGTGCTTCGAATCCTTGAGGATGAGTCCCCTTTCACTCAATATATTCGTTAATGTTTAGGGCTTTCGTTGTCTAAAATCTTAGAGAAAGAGTTAATTTGAACTCAAAAAACAAAAGTTAGTTCTTTGTTTCGTTTTCAGTGTTATAATCCTGACTAAAACCAATAATCCCAAAAGGAATGGGGACAGGAGGGGAAGGAGGTTCTGGACACCGAAAATTCTGACATAAATTATATTTCTAACTTATCTCGACATCAGAATAACAAAGGAGTTATTGATTTCTAAGAGCAGTTCGTTTGAAAGCGCTTTTAGAGTGAGTTTAAGTTAAGTTTGGCCTCAATTTGTTTGTTTCGAGAAATAGTTTTAAATTAATGTCAAATCCTTTTATGGATAATAAGAATTGACTCAAAATGACTGAACAATAATTATATAACGAATCTGATAATCGCTGGGAGAGAGAGAGAGAGAGAGAGAGAGAGAGAGAGAGAGAGAGAGAG
>JAQIXD010001506.1:0-14630 GCA_034699985.1 Minunthozetes semirufus
ATTATTGATTAATAGAAGAGCACCTCTTCAGCGACTTTCCTTCTTATTGTGAGAAAGAGTTTCAAACGAATCGATTAAAATTCATATCAATTAGCAATTGAAAGCACACACATATGGCAGGCATATGGGAGCGGCACTAATGATAAAGAAATAATTGATTAGAAAATTATTGAAAACAACCGCAATCTCTACAATCATTTTTTTCCACAAAAAAAGTGATGAGAATTGAAATTGAAAGATAGTTTTGGTACTATTGAACGATTGTATTAATTTTATACAAAGATGCCTTTCCAAAGGTTAAAATCTAATTGAGTAACTTTTTTTCAAATAATTCATTCATTAAGTAATTCGTTAATTATTTCATAAATTATTTATCAAAATAAAGTCAAATAAAAAATGTTTAAAGTAATAAACAACTGATTTAAAACTCTAATTTATTGTATTATAGGTGCGTTCACTCCATGTGGTTCCTCTTCTAGGAGGTATTTCTCATAGCTTTCCACAGCTTTTAATGATGAATAAAATTTAGAATCTAGATAAATTTAGATGGCATCGAATTATTAGTATTATTATTAATCCAAGATGAGCGAATATTTGAGAGTTTTTCTGTAGTTTAGACATTCAGAGCTAATAGTGAATCATTGAGATAAAATACACATACATTTGTTGCAAGATGTGATTTTATTATTCAATTGAATTAAAAATTAAAATCACCTAAAGTTTTTGCCGTAAACCATATATACATTTATTTAATTCAAGAATTCAATTCAAAAAGAAAAAATAATTCAATGACAGAGATAGGGATTAGATTATTAATGATAAACATTTCATGTGATTAACTAATGGACATTAACTCCATGTTTTCCTCAAAACAAGTCTTAACTAAATATCTTATCCAACAGTTTTTTATACCAAAAATTCGCAAAATTCCAGAATTTAAATCTTAAAATGTGTAAGATTACAGATTGAATAGAATATTAAATCATTAAGATAGAGAAGATCCTCATACGATGTTGACATAACTTTATAATGTCATCAAAAGCAATAACACGAGTGAAACACATTTCTAAAGATATTTGTTATGTTTTTTGACAAAAATCACGGATTCAGCGAAAAAGTCATTCGAGAAGAGCTCTTTATAAAAATCAATTGCAGTATTTGTAAAATAGTAAATGTTTGTGCAAATTTCAGCTAAAGTTTATTTGAAAGATGATTTTAAATGGGTTTTGCGTTTATGTTATGTCATAAAAAGTAATGCTTTAATACCACTACTCTATGGTGTTCTAAGACTGCACGGCGTCTACACTCAGATACCAGACTTAACTGACATTTGAGACCTCCAATAGACTCATTCATACCATATTCAGAAATGAAGGCTTTTTTGGATAACATCCAGATTATTGAATGAACGCCAATCAATATGATCAAGGAAATAAACACCCTTGATTAACTTTGCAAACGAGCCAGAATAAAAAATAGTCATTCATGTCTTACATCACTCAATCTATTGAAGTAACTTTCCCTAATTCTTGTTCATCTAAATTCCAAGGATGAAAAAAAATTGAAAAACAAAAATATCGAATCAATAATCAAAGAAATTCATTGATTCAACGAATGGATGGAATTAAATGATTCGATATTTGCTCTAAATTTCATTTTCCGCTAAAATAAACAACACTTCAGAGATATTCCGATAAATGAACTTTTTATTCATTTATTTTCTAATTATTAAAGACATTAATAAAATAATAATAATAATAAAGATATGATATTTCATTCATAAAACTTGAATTCAATGACGAGATATAAATTTATTGTAAGAAAGACTACATTTGTATTAAATCTCAACTCAAAGCGATCGACAAAACAAAGATTACAATAATTACTAACAAATAAGTTTTGAAATAACAAAACAGGAAATTGTACTTCAAATATGAAATTATATATAGAACTGATTGAAATAAACAAAAATCAAAACCATATGCAAGACTTCATGAAGTGCTAAAAAGGTTGAATTAATATCAAAATTTAATTACACAAAAAATGCTAAGATCAAATTAAAGATATAATTATTTAGTATAAACGATCTGGATAGTAACAGTTATATTGAGCATAACTGCTTGCTTGTGCCTTTTTTATGGTTTGACAAGTTCAAGTTTTCTATGAAACATTCAATTCATTGGACTTATCTTTTATCTAATTCATTGAATTTTGATTTTAGTTTTTATTCCAAACAGAGTTATCGCAAATCTATCACAAAATTAAATGAGACATAAAAGGGGTTCCACTCATAACTGTTACCACAACTAAACTATTTTAAGTAACAAAAGTACTCAACTAATACTTAAATGCAATGAACTTTAAACCTTAAACCTTATCGTTTTATCGTTTTGCAAAATTATTCAACCCTGTGCTTGTCTGGTCAAATCTAAATTACTCAATTTCCTAATAAAAATTATCCTGGTTTTGCTTTACTGGCCTAACATATCATACATTTAACTCTAATTTTTATTTGTTTCAATTAAAAGCCCACACATTCTTACAAAATAAATTTCCTTGATCAAACTGATAACATATAATTAAATTAAGCAATAATTAAAGCAATGATTAAATGATATAATTTTGTAAATACCATTTGAATTAACAATTTTTATCACAATTTCAAAGAATATTCTGAATATTCTGTCCACTAATGAGTGAATTGCATTGTATTCAAGAGATGGCATTCAATGCATTGTTTTCTAACATTTGATATGTTTTTCAAAATTCAAAAACTGAACGAAAAGGAGTGAAAAACAACTGTTTTTGAGTCATTTTTATAAACAATTAATTGATTTAATTAAAACATTTGTCAATAATTTATTCATTTATTAAAGAGTTTTCCTAATAATTTACTTTAATTGTCTTATTGTCTTCATTTTAATTAATGGCGTTATCACCGCCGAGAACGCGACGAAGATGTCGAGGTATCGCCGAAGAGTCGCTGTTAAAGACACAAAGCTCGCAATCGATGTCTATTTTGACCAAATCTAGTGATAAATGGGTCTCATATTTGGAAAACGAATTAACTCAAGAGTTTGACTCAAAGTTTGATAAGTTATCTGATTTGCGAAAACAGAACTCAGTTATGGAGAACAGACTCAATCACTGTATGGACACTAAACTCAATGCTATGACTGAAGAGATTGGCATCAAATCGGGTGATATCGACAAACGTATTGAAAAAGTAGAGGAGACGAGGGATCAGCTGAAGACTGAGTGCCAAACAATCAAACAAAATCTGAAACAACGAAAGACAGAGAAAACCAAAACCGAGAAGAAGAACAAGACTTTGAGCAAACAATTGGAAGAATTGAAGGCAAGTCTTAAGGAAAACAATAAAAACAACGACGAAATTGAGTGCAAACTATTGTCTCAGATTATGAAATGCAATTACAAGATATCAAACAACAAGAGAGTCGTTTCCCTCGACTTTCACGACAGGAAACGCAACCAAAGACTTATTTCCATCGATAACGAAGACATTCTGAACGACTTCTGGTCTTTTGTTAACAAAAAATACAACATTTAATTCAATTAATCCTTTATTTCAAACAATTTTTATATATTTTATTCAAATAATTATTTATAGAAAAAAAGTGTTTTATATTTAATGTCTTTTCCGTTGTATTTGTCTTTCAATTAGTTATTATTATCAATAAATGCTTTTAATATACTTTTAATTGATTTTAATTTATTTCAGTTTAAAGTCAATTAAAGGGAGAGTTGTGTTTGAAATGAGAGTACTTTCCCTCAGAGTCTGCCCTAAAGTCTGTCCTAAAAACCGCGAAAACAGTGTTTGGAAATCGCTATCAAAAAGTGTGTTACAAATTGATTAGCCTTTCGTTACTATTTTGTTATGGATTTCCTTTTATTTAAAGTTATCTCAATTTTTATTCAAAATTATCGTTAAAGTGAACACAATTTAGACATTTCTATTGAATTGTTTGCGAAAGATCTGATTTTAATTTTGAAGATTTGTTAAAACGTCTAAAATAAAAGATTGTTTTCACTCACTTTATTGGTTACGTTATGAGTGGTTTGTTTTTAAATGACATTATTTTGAATAAAAACAAAGCATGAGTTCAATCATCGAAATAGAAAACAATTGAATGAAATGTTTTTATTTAAATAATTGACTCATTTATACAAAAACTGATGAATCGATTGAATTTATTACTCATTTTTGTGAATAGTTTATGACTTTCTGACAAAATTGACTCATATTTCACTTTAAAGGCATTTAAATATGTTTTCTGTTTTGTTTTGATTAAAAAGTGACGCAATGTTTGACATTAATTCTTGAGTTTATCACTGATTTTGTGACAATTTTAGTAAACATTAATTACTTATCAATTATTTTCAAAAATGTCTAAATTAGAAGAATAAAATGTCTTTAACTGATTCCTCTGAAGACTCAGATGAAAGTGAGAGCAGTAATGATTGTGTTATCGTCGAAGACGTGAAACCCAAAGCCAGAGGCAGAGGAAGACCCAAATTAAAACCCAAAATAAAAGCGCAACAAAAGCCCCCAAATGTTCGGACAATAGAATCGCTGCCAAATATAATGCAATTTAAGTCTCACTTCACTCCTGGAAAGGCTTTCGACGGAAATGATTTAGTGAAGAGTCAGTCATCTGTAAGGAAAAGAAAGGACAGAACAAAACGAGAGTCAATCGAAGAAAAAGATTACGACTCCGATGAGACTGTGATCGACGAAGACTTCGCTCCCGATGACTGGCGTAACGGACCGGCAAAGCGGTGGTACGATATGATAGGTTTGCCCGAAGACTGCACTGAATGTGATTATGGCTTCAAATTGAAGCCTCAGTCGAGTTGTTCGCCGCCTATGAGTCGTGTCGACAGTGAAGACGCCTTTAATTTGGTTTCGCAAATAAGTTGGGAAAAGAACGTCATTTGGGATTCGGATGCCGTCCGACAAAAGGTTATGAAAAATGTTGAAAAGCCATCGATCGCTGGTTGGATACCAGTTGAAGAGCAGCGGACGGCTCCAGAATTTTTCAAACCAATGGATGACAATACCATCGATAAGTTGATTGCAAACGATTTCATCCCTAAAGAAGTGATAATTAAATGCAATGAAAACAAAAAATGTGATAAAACTAATGGAAAAACAATTAACGGGTTATCGAAGAACTTAAGGAAAAGAAAAGCAAACTCTTGTGATAATGAGTCAGAAAATGTCCCAAAAAAGGCCTCCGATTTCACGCATATAAAAGAAGCCCTGAAATGGGTGTCGACTTTGCACGAAGAGAACAGAGAACTAACTCTAAATCGTTGGGAAGAAGACATCATTTGGGATCCAAATTCAATGACTCGAATACCGGAACCAAAGATAATTCCGTTCAGTAATAATGACGACAACGCTATCATAGAATGGAATGATTTCGACGAAAACTCTAATGATTCCAATCATAACTCAATGGCCGACACTTTAAGACAACTTTCGTTAAACATTTCAAACGACGAGTTTTACGCCTCTGTCGTGAAGGCAGACAACAGCGCCACTCATTCACTGCTAATCACTCATTCAATTCCTGCAAAAGAATTGCATGATTTGTGTTTCCCGTCGTGGGATCCGGACTTCTTAAGACCGCCTCTCAAAAGGTCCAGAAAATTGATGCCACGATTAGAACATAACGTCTTGTTATGCAGTAAACAAAACTTTAGTCTTTCATCTGATACTCAAAACTCAAGAGATTTGTCTAAATTTCTCATTAAAAATATCAGTCAATTGACGGCTCGAAACGGACAGTTAGTTCTGATGGAGTACTCAGAAGAAGCCCCACCTCTTAGAATGAGGGTTGGAATGGGTTCTCAGCTCTTGAATTACTTCAATGTATTAATAATTATAAATTGATTTGAATTTTGGGTTAAAATTATTTTTCTTTAATTAACAGAAAACTAAAGACAAGAATTTCATTCCCGAAGAACACAGATTCGCTCAAACAAAGGCTGTGACTACTTCTCCGTTTATCGGTGAAATGGGAGGGGGCAGAAGTCAACTGGCCTTAGAAACTAATATGTTTAGGTCTCCCATTTGGGAACACACCTGTCCTGACACCGATTTCTTGATTATAAGAACAGAACAAAAGTATTTGTTTTTAAAATTTTGTACAAATTTTTGATTTATTTATGTTTTGAACAGTTATTACATTCGAGATATCGACGGTCTCTTTGTTGTGGGACAGACATTACCTCTAATGGAATGCCCGCGACTCAGGTCTAAGGGTTATTACAATTTCACGGAACAGTTCGCAAAGGTTTGTTTGTTTGAGTGATAAACAAATTCTTTGAAAATAACTTTTGTTTTAATGTTTTTCTTTCAAACAGTTGTTTATCTATCGATTCTTTAACGGAAGGAAATCAGTGACTAATTTGAGCACAGAATTGAGTAAAGCGTTTCCGCATTTAAACCAACACTTCGCCAAAAAAGTCTTAAGATTATTCACAGTCAAAGAATATGACCGTTAGTTTGAGTCTTCAATTATTGATATTATTTTAATAACAATTTGTTTCCATTTTCAGGCCATAGACTGAAGAGTGAAATACCTTTCGATAATCAAATCAACGAATTGTTAACTCCGGAGAACTATTGCGCCTATTATTCGACTGCAATAACCGCTGCCACAACTCTTAAGGAGATGAATGTCGGGGACCGCCTATATCTCGACAAAAAACAAGATGATTGCGATAAAGTCGATGAAATGGCGTTCGCGCCCTGGAATACCACTTTTGCTTATATCCAATCACTTAATGCCAGGAAATGGCTAAATGTCAGCGATCACAACGAAGACGGAAGTATTGTCTTCAAAACCCAGTCATACAAAGAGTTTAAGGTTTTATCTCTTTTTTCTTCTGATTTTAAAAATTTGTGAAAAATATCTTTCAAATGATTTTAGGATAAAACGCCAGCAATCAAGAAATGTGTCCCCCTTTCCGACCTCTCTATCAAACGATTGACTCTTAAGAGAGCTCACGATTGGCTCATTGACTATGGAATGTCAAGAGATAAGGTATATTCCTCTTAAGAATTTGCAAATTTTAATTAATGTGTATTTCAGGTCAAAAGATATAAAAATGTTATCGAATGTCGGGAACTAATCAAAGATTTATCCGACTCTTTAACAGAAAACGGTATGAATTGACAAATGTCTCGAACTATTAAAATGACTCAAATGTTTTCACTGATAGGATTGACCACAAAAATGAGCAAAACTCGAACTACTGAACAATACTACAGACTTCAGTGTCAAAAGGTTTTCGATTTACATTCGAGAGTTTACTCAAAACAAGTCTACGAATCAGATGAAAGCGATGAAGAAGAAGAGGAAGAAGAAGAATCTGATACTGATTTGGAAGAGTGGGGACAGGACTTGGAGGCAATGCTTTTGGAAAACAAAAGTTTAGAACAGATTCAATACGAACGCGAAGAGAAAGAAAGGAAGGAATGGATTAAATCAATTAAAGGACAGAAAGAGGCGAAAGCAGACCAAACGAAAACTAAGCGATCCTTTAAAGGACAGATTCTGAAAATCTCCCGAACTTATGAAGAAAATGGGAAAAAGTTTATCAGACATGAGATCGTCCGCAACCCTAAAGTGATTGAAGTCTATACTCGAATCAGAGAAAATAAAAGCGAGGAATTCATACAACAACTGAGTTTTGTTAAGAATGTCAAAGAAAGTGGTCTCAACTCAACCAAAACCAAAGCTAATAATAAGGCTGTGAATACTTTGGCCAAACCTTCGGTGACAACAAAGACTTTGAACGGAGTCTTAAAAGATGTCTCAGAAAATGTGTCAAACATTAGGAATGGTTTTGTCAGTAATAGTGCCAAAGATTACGAGGATTTGGACATTAATGACGATAATTGGGATATCTCTGAACCAGTTGTTGAAGAAAATGAATCTCTTGTTCGCGTCGACGGATCAAAGTTAAAGTTCTCGAAGAAAGTTGTGATCGAAGCGAATCAAATCGAAGCAGAAGAACAAAAACTTAAAAAACAAGAGTTGGAAGAAGAGGAGAGATCTAAAACAGTCTCGTACTACACTCCCCGCACATCTAATCGGGTCCGCATCGATCCGATGGTTAAACTCAAAGATATCTTCGATAAAGTGATTCTCGACGTAAAACTCATTTTAATTTTATTTCAATTCCTCTCATATTATCGATTACTGTCTGTTCTCAATACCTGTCCCCAACTTATTGTCGGAATATTTGAATAATTTGTAATTTTCCTGACTTTAGGTCCGAAAACGTGAAGAATTGGATGAAAATATTGATTGGTTTTTAGAACCGATTAAGAAGAGAGATGTTCCCGATTATTACGATATTATCAAAAATCCAATCGATTTGAAAACAATTCGAGAGAGAGTCCAAAGGGGTTATTACTCTTCCAGAGAACAGTTCCTAAAAGATATTAAACTAATTCACGAAAATTGTCTCGAATATAACGGTGAGTGCGATATAACGACTGACGCCAACAAACTGTTCGAAATGTGTAGAGAAAAGTTGGATAAAATGGCGGATTGTATCGAACCTCTGGAACAGATGTACAAAAGTATTCAGTGGTAGAAATGCCTTAAATTAATTCATATATCACTTAATAAATGTTTGAATCATTGTTTGTATACATTAAAAGTTTTTATAAATCAAAGAGAAATTGATTTTTATATATATTTATAATTAAATTGTTTTCCAAAGTATCGAAAGATTTGAGAGATTTATAACTTTTTTCTTAAAAATTGGTATAATTTGTGTTATTTTTTGTGTAATTCTGTTTATAATTATTTGTATTATAAGTGATGTCTATTATTAGTAATAAATTGTGTTTTGATACTTATTTTGCAGAAAAATATCTATAAATTGACAAATCATTGCGAGATTTATGTCTTAATTAGTTATTAGTCATAAGTTATGAGATATCGAGTTATGAGTTATGAGAATAAGATTTAAGGTTTTGAGAAATAAATTGATTTTGAGTTTTGTTCAGTGAATTTGTTGTTGAAAACAATGGTAATTGAGTTTAATAGAAGTGTAAGCAATGAATACTATTAGAAATGAAACGATTTCTTTACAAAAATGACAATAATATGAGAGAATGTCTATTAGTTGAGGGCTCTCAGACATAAACAGACAATAGATTGTGTTTAGAATTGCAAAAGAAGATAAAAGGTTGTCCGACAGCCACACCATAATCAACATCTGAAACGTCTCTTTGTATAACATAATTATGTCAACGATTTGTTGGCGCAAACCATTCAGTCGTTCCAATTCGTTGGATATGTCATTCAAATCTTTCAGTGGATTTTTGTGGTCACTGTTATTGTTATTAATTATCTTTGGATCAGATTTTCCATTAAATAGGATCTCATTCTCCAATTGTTGGCATTTCTTGCAAACCATTGCCGTAATTGAAATGCAAAACATCTAAAAATGAGAGAAATTTTATTATTCTTTCGATAATTAGCTTATTTTATGTCAAATATATTCTCAGAAGTAATGAAATTCTGTTTAAAATATTTAATAAATTATTAATAATTCTGATATTATTTCATTAGAAAACCAAATAAATGTTTGAATGAAATGTTTTTATTATAATATTATATAATGTTTTGAATAAATGAAAATCTGTTCAAAGAATAGAAAGTAATTATTAATTAATAATTTAAGGAATAATTTGTTTAAATGTTTTCATCCAATTCTTGCATTTCTTTTCTACGACTCTATATTCGGCTGAAATCCATTGATATCGAGATATGTCTGCCATCGTTAGTCTTTTATTAGGATTGTGTTCAAGAATCTGAATCAGGAGCTCTCGAAGCGGAAGGGGTAAAATGTTATCCTTAGGAACCCTCCATACCTTTTCCTTCATATCTCGTAAGGCTTTCGCTCTGTTATTATCCGAAACATCGAAAGGATAGTTATTGTTTAGAAGATAATAAAGAAGACATCCCAAAGACCAGACATCAGCTTTGAAGGGATCGTACTTCTCTTTGACCTTTGCTTTGTCTTCTTTCTTTATGAGTACTTCTGGAGCCATATATGGAGGAGTTCCGCAATATGTCTTACATTTGAAGAGTTTGGCGTCGCTTTGACTTTGGTCTTTGGGCACCACCTGACACATCCCGAAATCTGCGATCAAGACGTCACGGTTTTGGTCTAAAAGAATATTCTCTAGTTTGAGGTCTCTGTGAGCGTATCCTTTGTTGTGCATAAACACCATCGCAGACAACATCTGAGCGAACCATACTTTTATTTCCCGCTCACCATAGGAACCATAATTCCTTTTTATGAATGAACGCATATTTCCTTTTTCTGCAAATTGGATCAAAATATAGAGAGACATCGTATCCTCTTTAGTGTAGTCGTCTTTAGTATTTGTAGTGATTATCAAGTGGTGATACAATTGAATGATATGCGGATGTTTTACGTCTTTTAAGTTCTGAAGAATGAAGAGCTCCCTCTTAGCCGCGAGTATAGCTCTCTTCCGCTTCTTCTTCGAATGTTTGTCCACTCCTTCAGGCATTTGACATACTTTGACAGCAATCGGAAGACCATTTTGATGTATGGCTTTATAGACAATTCCCTGTGCGCCGTGACCTAACTCTTCGCCCATTATGTAACCCTTGGAAGCCATCACATCTTTGACTGTTTTGAATTCCTTGCCTGGAATCTCATATTCTTCGGCTAACTCTTTGGTTTTCATTGTCTTCGGATGTAATGCCGATATCTTCTTAGTCTTAGTTGTAATGTCTTTCAAATTTTGAATCGTTTTCTTCTTTGACTCCAAATCATCTTTTTTCACAAACTTTGGTTTACAACAAAAGCCAAAGCATCCAAAACAAGACAAATAGTATAAACATTTTTCCATTTTAAAGATAATTGTCTCAAAATTCAGTCAAAAATAAGAAATGGTTTCAAATATAAGTTAAAAAGTATTGAAAACTCAATAATAATTGGTTTGAATTCAATTCACGCGATATAACTATTTCCTCAAAATTCACAGAATTTTCACTAAAAGTAATTAATTTTTGTTTTTATTTATTGAATTTGTTTTTTATTCGAAAGTTTTTCAAAAACATGGTTTCAAAGGTTTTCAAAAGAATTCCTATATTCTTAAATAAACTTTCATATATAAGTTTATTACATATACCTTTAAAACCTTGTGGACCGTAAAAAATTTATGCTATTATCTATTGAACAAAGAATATTATGTCTTAATTAGGATGAAATGAAAGAAAGCTTAGTTCAGTTCAGTTCAATTCAGATCAGTTCAGTCAAGTTATTATATAATGGTTATTTATATAATTACCTTGGCTATTAATAGAATTACTGCAAAGAAATGTTGCAGAACTAAATCCAAGTGAAATATATATCCCAATATAGCATTGTATTGATGTCTGGCCAACAAATAGTCGGCGTAATGAGTGAAACGAGTCCGGTATAAATGTCGGTCCCATTGAGTTGTTTGCAGTGAATTAGCAATGAATTCAACAATAATTGCGAATCCGAGCAAAAGAAACATTAATATTGAATAGAATCTGACATCAAATTTGGCACTCAATGGCATTGGCCTCAGAAATGAAGACGAAATTATTATCACTTCTTCTATTTGGCACTTCTTTGCGAAAAACAAAACAACACAAAGAGTAGTTGATATGCAGTGAGATGTTGTGGTCAGTGTTGGACACGAAATCACTCTTAGGTATCTCCACTCCAACACTTGCAATGAAATTATTGCTATAAATCTTAGTGAATAGACACTGACTATAAGAATAGGAATCCCAGCTCTTAGACTTAGCCACGAACAGTCATTTGCAGAGATATCATTAATTTGGTTATCGTCAACACTGTCACCGCTGTTCAAATTGTGAACACTTCCAAACATATATTTATCTGTTGAGGGCAGTGATATCGATGGCAAGAATGCACTCATTTTCATCAAAACAATAATCCAATTATGAGTTTTAATATCAGAAAATAGTATTAAATGATTTGATTGTCTTTTAATAGAATTGTTTTTCTGTTTATTTCGAAAGCATTTAATTGAAAGAAATTTTTTCATACTTTTGTTTTAACCGAAAAAACGGCTATAAATGAGACTAACGTTTAGCTAAAAAAGTGAACAAATCGTTTGAGTCCGGAATCATTTGTCCGAAATATTCAATGATCAGTAATTCAATAAAAATTTGGAACAAAATTAATGTAATTTTGGAAATAATAAGGCCATGAAATTATTAAAACACAGTATTTGGTACTTGGCTTTCGGTTAGTCATCCCGTTTTACAAATTCTTAGTAATTTATTGCATAAATGAATACAATTTTCGGCAATTTATCAATGAATGAGTTATACCATCAAAAGACATGACTAAACATATTCAGCGGATTTTCCTCTTATTCACAAAAAAATTTTGAATAAAATTACAAAATAAGTATTGAATCCGAAATCTATGTGTCTATCGATTGAGTGGTATTTTAGAGAAACACATTTACATAAGTCATGTAAATCACGTAAATTAATATAATTAACATTCGGTACCGTTTGTTACCATTAATTCAGTGATAGTCACAATACGTGACAAAAGACATTATATGGAAAATCGATACCAAACCCTAACTATTATAACAAAATACATATCTTTATGTGAATCTATTTGTGCGATGCAATTATGGTGAGCCCACGTATACGACACGTTCATTTCCATTGTCTTAGGAGTGAATAATCTCTTCTTTTGATGGTCTTTAACACCAAAATAAGTGTTTTAACCTTAAAGTTCTTTGAATTGTTATATACTCTCTTCGCTAATGTCTAAATTGAATTAAGAAGTGAACCAAATATTCTATTCCTTATTCTGTGCTCTCAAAACTCAATAGTATAGCGAAAACAAGACACTACAGAATCTCATTTGTTTAAACACTTGTTGTTTGTGATCATTAATTGTTTGTGGGTTTCAATGATCTTAAGATTGATTACAAAATTCTTAGTAAAATGTTTTGAAAAACGATATGTTTTTATTCCTACAAAATATTTTGAACCAAAAGTATATGATTAACACAGAATCATCTGATTTTCCATTAATTGTCAACAATTCTCTTAATTTAATGTATTTGAAGACTATAAGCGAAAAATAATTAATTATTAATAAATTATTTGACAAAATAGAGTACAATAACTATAACGCAGGCCTAAGAACGTGGTCCCCTCCAGAATACTGTCCACTAATCATAACTATTAATTATTTTATATAAGAATTTATTTATGAAATAATTTATGTAATTTGATATAAAATGAAATATTTTTAATGTAATGGAAAATAACTTCGATTTCAAACCAAAATTTATTATTTTATTATATAAATAATTAAATTCAAATGTAATCCGAGTCAATTTCTATATTTATCATACATTATATTGAAATACCTTTAAATAATTTTTGTTATTGAAAAAGTATGATCTAGGTATTTCTAGGAAGGTATATGAAAAAACTTATAGATTTTTAATGTGACTGAAAGTTATTTGTGTGTCGACAACATGTGCTAAAAGAAACTCTGCATTCTTTGTCTAAGAATAGTAAAGAAAAGTGTGTCCAACATTAATCTTGGTCTTTGATCTAATGGCTTATAAGAGTGGATGGAGTGCATGGAGACAGTCTTGCAGTCAGCGCAATGTTGTTTACATCTGACAAATAAAAACACTCCTTATATACAATTAACTATAACTAATAATTGGCTCATATTCTGGTCAATACCGGTCCAAACCTGATCCGAATAAGACAATCGAATATCTATAAATAGATGATATTTTTGTTATTGAATTATCATGGTAATTGAAGCTATCAAATGATCACATTTCCTGTAAAGAAACCCAAAACTTTAAAAATACATTCTTTGCTTCAAATAAAAGTCGATTTGAATAATGAAATAATGAAAAGTTTATTCACTTCGATGTCATCTAAACAGTGGATCTGTTTTTTAGCCAATAATGGGATTCAAACTGTTTTACGACTCGAAAATTGTGGTGAAAACGAAAACAAAATTATCGTTTAATCTAATAATTATCACATATAGAGACATATAGAGAGTCTGACAGAGAAATTATCAGAAAAGGATTTCCCCTAAAACTGGATGAATGACCACAAAAATATTTCAGATACTCAGAGCCAACAATTTTATTGAAGTCAAAGAAAATATATAAACGTATATTTTTTGAATTTTACTGACACTTAATTAGGAATTCAACAAAAAACTAAAAAAAAGACATCTAAAAAGTGGAGAAAAATTGGTGATAAAGATCGAGAACATATTGGAGTCATACCGGAGTCGTTAGCATTAAGTCTGACTTGTTTTGGCAAAAAAATGACTGGATATTAGTGCACTCACCAGAAAAGCCTCAACAGAACAGCATCGCAAGAATCACTTTTGCATTTCGGTGATGACATTGACCTAAAAATCAAACTATAAGAGCAGTCAGAACCAGCCGTCAGCTTAGGCTGAGCTGAAGTTCGAGGTTTATTATTTTTGGCTCTCTCTCTCTCTCGCTCTCTCTCTCTCTCTCTCTCTCTCTC
>JAQIXD010001507.1:0-14626 GCA_034699985.1 Minunthozetes semirufus
GACTGGCTGTACTAAGCTGGGATAGGTTAGGCTAGACTGGCTGTACTAAGCTGTGATAGGTTAGGCTAGACTGGCTGTACTAAGCTGGGATAGGTTAGGCTAGACTGGCTGTACTAAGCTGTGATAGGTTAGGCTAGACTGGCTGGACTAAGCTGTGATAGGTTTGGCTAGACTGGCTGGACTAAGCTGTATTAGCTAGAATTTGTTAGGAAAGCTTAGTTTAGGTTCTGAAAAATTTACTCTCTATAACAATAAGACATTGTCAAAGTTGAGTCATTCCTCCGCAGTAAGATAATTGAGTCCAGGTTGGGAGCACAGTCAGTTCGGAGCCAAAGGAGTCGGTTCGGTGCCAAAGGAGTCGGTTCGGAGCCAAAAGAGTCGGTTCGGAGTCAGTTCTTGGACACAGGTTATGGGTCACTTGTGGATGGTTCCAATCATGTGATTATTTGTTTCTGGTTTCTATATCCGTTTCCGGGGGCAATTTACTGTAACGTTATTTGTGGATGGCATTCCATTTCCGGTTCCTACTTCCGGTTTGGTTATTTCCGTTTCCGTTTGCCTGGGACTACCCGTCAAGACCTCTAACAAAAATTGAGTTTAAATGGTACCCCTTCTACTGTTTTCGGATGTGCCATTAATAATAAAGAAAGTGACTTTAGTTGTTACCCCTTCTACTACTAATAAAGAATATTCTATTAATAATAAAGAAAAACACATCAGTTCGCAGTGATTCTACTGTTTCCCGGAAGTGTCGTTAATAATAAAGAAATTAAGTTTATAAATCTAGGAATCCCGTTGTTAATAAAGAACTGGGGCCATTTGCATCCCCTTCTTCTGTTCCCGGAAGTGTCGTTAATAATAAAGAAGACACAATTGTTTTTTATAAATTTTGGAATCCCGTTGTTAATAAAGAAAATGACGCTAGTTTACACCCCTTCTACAGAAGCTATTTATTTCCGTTTCCTGATAGGGGGTGGGGGTTTAAATAATTTATTTTTGCAGTTAGGGGGTTTTTGAGGGTATTTGGGATTTTTGGGGGTTATTTGGGACTGTCAAGCACTTTGACGGGCAACAATGAATTTTCAAATTTTCAAGAAGTTTTGAAAAACCCAACAATGGACTTTGAAAAATTGACGTTAGTTTGCAGTCCTTCTACTATAACTTTTTATTTGATATTTGACTCAAAAGTAAAATATTTTACAAATAATTAAATGAAATGAAAATGAGATTTAAATTAACAATTCTTTAGCAAAGAATGATTCGGGGTATTTACGAATTAACAATTTCCTTAACTCCTCGTAAACAAAAAGGTAAATAGCAAAGGGAACGCCACACAACCAGACCCAACCTTTAGAAAAATAAAGAGATATGGATTGACAAGGTGAAATATAAAAATTAAAAATCTCACCAATCACAGGCGCCAATTGCAGCACAGAATTAAAACCAGGGGTATAAACAAAAAGTACTGCCAGTGCTGTCTCGAACAATATGCTAAAGTTCAAGACCCAATTCCTAATGAATTAAACATTCAAAATTATAGAAGGAATTTAACATGGTCATTATTTTATGACAATTACCCCAATTTTTGTTGAAAAAGGGAAAGGCGTCTGGTCTTTGATACGATAACATCGATCCATTGGCACACCACAATGCAAATGAAGTAGGAACTTTGTGCAATCTTTTGCAATTCTTGTCTTTCTTCGTAACTCTTTTGAAAAATTAAAAATAAGAACACCATGCTCATTCTCAAACACTCACAAGCTAATTACCCAGGGATTTCCAAAGGAATCAACAAGGTCATTGTTATCGGGGTCGTCCCAATTGACTCTGAGCTGCCAAAGATCCTGTGGTTTCCACCCGTAGTGAAGAAAAGCGACAAAATATCCGAGAAAACCGGCCGAAGACATAATCACTCCGATGTGTGCGTATGATCTGAACAATAGATTCTTTGTCACCAATACATCAATCTTTGGATTACGCGGAGGTAAGTTCATTATGTCTGACTCTGCCTTCTCATATGCCAGTGATATCGCCGGAACCATATCTGTGCCCAAAGCTATTAGAAGAATAGTTATGGCGCCGATAGCTATGGGAAAACCGAAGATCACATAAATCATGAACGGGTAGAGCGTTGTCACACTTCCGGCCAATATATAGCTAATAGTCTTCTTCATGTTATCGAATATTCTTCTGCCCTCTTCTACTGCCGTCACAATTGAGGCGAAGTTGTCGTCCAATAATATCATATCCGCCGCTTGTTTTGAGACATCAGACCCTTTTGGCAAAGAATGAAAATACGATTACCTTCTGTCACAAGAGTTAGGAGTCAATAGACATACCGGTAATACCCATCGCTATCCCAATGTCGGCCTTCTTCAGTGCCGGCGAATCGTTGACTCCATCACCGGTTACGGCAACGATTTGTCCCAAATATTGACAGTTCTCTACAATTCTGAGCTTCTGTTGGGGTGAAGTCCGAGCGAATACTATTTCCCTATAACTGTGCAGAATATCTCGAAGCTCTTGTTCGGTCAATTGAGCAAGGTCATCGCCAGGCACTACAATTGAGGCACTATTACCTCTTCCCACTCTATCGATATTAGGTCTCGAGATTCTTGTTGACCTCCGATGAGATTCAGTGAAAATACCGACCGCTTTAGCGATAGCCTGTGCTGTGATTGGATGGTCACCGGTTACCATGATCACTTTTATGCCAGCTGATCGGCATTTTGCCACTGCATCAGGAACAGATGGCCTGACATAACGTCAATAATTATCATTTAAATCGATTAAGATTGTTATTGTTACCTTGGTGGATCTATAAGTGCAATCAGGCCTAAGAATCTGAAGTTACCAAGCTCAAAATCTTCTCCTTTATCAAGATCAAACTTATAATCAGGCGAGAATTGGGTGAACTCGTGGTCGCAAAAGGCAATGACCCGTTCGCCCATTGACCCCAACTCTCTGTAGGCCTCTTCAAACTCATGAAAATGTTGTTCAGTCATTGGAACAGTAGTTCCATCGACTGCTATAATAGATGAGCACAATTTGATGATCCTTTCGGGCGCTCCTTTCATCACAAGAATAAAATTGTTGTTAAGAGCCGGGTCTGCATTCGGATTGTGATGAATGGAGTACTGGTACTTATAGGTAGAGCTGAAAGGCTTTTCGCAAGATTTTGGGTACTTTTCTCTATATTTGGTGACCACTCCGGTCACGCATTCCATAAACTTAATGATTGCTGACTCAGAGGCGTCGCCAGCGACCTGTCTCTTGAGGATATCCGGATTGTCATCTAAGAACTCTGCTCGAGAACATAACCGGCAGCACCTGGCATAGGCGTCCCAGCAAACTACAACATCAGATATATCCTGTTCCACTTCTTCCTGGATATGAGATACTCTAGTGATTCTACCACCAAGATAAACATGCTCCACAGTCATCCGGTTCATAGTTAATGTTCCAGTTTTATCTGAACAAATAGTTGAGGTCGAACCCAGTGTTTCTACAGCTTCCAGGTATTTGACCATACAGTTTTTAGCCGCCATTCTCTTGGCTGTCAGTGTTAGCGCAACAGTCAGTGCCGGAAGAAGACCTAGATTAAGTTGTAAAATAAAATAAGCATAAGAAAGGTCAGAATAATTGAAACTATTCGTCAAAATAAACTGAAAATACGAAATCATTGTTTTGATTCTTAATTAAAATTATTGTAAAAATATTTAATTAATTAATTAATTGAAGGAATTTTCCAAAAATGTTTTCAAATCAATGTGCAGTCTAACGAAGCACAGGTATAGAGGAGAGAGAGGTCAACCCAAATAATGATTGTCTTAAATGAATACCTTCGGGAATATTGCCCACAATTATGCCAATCATGAAAACAAAGGCCCGAAAGAATGTGAGTCCAAATCCCATACAAATGACGAAGAAGAGGATCCCATTGAAAATTGCAATGCAAGTGATGATCTTGGTGAAACGGCTTATCTCTATTCCGATTGGGGTCTTCGCTCGTGCAATACCAGTGACCAGAGCAGCGATTTTACCCATAACTGTATTGTCGCCAATAGAGATGACAATACCATATCCACTGCCGTCCACGCAATTGGTCGAAAAGAAGGCTAAATTCCTGGCCTCTAATGGATTGTCGTGTTCTGCGCCTGTCTTACGTAAGAGTGGATCTGATTCACCCGTAAGGGACGAGTTGTCGACTTTCATTCCCTCGCATTTTATTATTCTTATGTCCGCCGGTACCCGATCACCACTTTTCACATAAACCAAGTCTCCGACAACCAGTTTATTTGCCGGCACTTCCTTTCGTTCTCCACCTCTGATGACAATCGTTTGCTTACATGAAATAAAATAAGAAATTAGTCTATTCTGTGCCGCATAAGTGAGTCCAATACCTGAGGGACCATATTTGCGAAAGATTCAAATATTTTAGAACTACTGGCTTGTTGTGAATATGAGTATGTGCCTGTTATTAGTACTACCAGAGCTAATACAACGCCTAAGATATACTGGAATGACAAATACAATAAATTATGATTGATCAATTGACCAATTACCAGGTGATTCTTTTCACTTACATCTTGGGATAGTCTCTCAATAGCGTAACAAATAAAACTTGCGATCGACGACAACCAAATGATTATTGCGAACCCTGTAGTCAACTCTTTTATGTATAGCACCCATCCCGGGGTCACTTTAGGTGGTGTAAAGGCGTTCGGTCCGTCCCGTTTGTGGCGCACATCCGCTTCAGAATCCGTTATTCCTTTCACCGTATTTGTGTCCAACTTTTGGCACAACTCATCCAAACTGAATAAATGCTCTTTTATTGTCACTTCTTTCGATATATCGATGGCAGTGGTTTCAGCATTCTTTAATGCAATAAAAAAATAATAACCATGTTCATTTTGTTCATTTTGTTTATTTTGAACAAAAACATCAAAAATAAATAAATGCAAATCACAAGAAATTTCAATAAAACAAATCCTCTTTAATATCCTGTTTATTAATCGAAAGTTTTATCAGCAGGTTATCAATAATCAACAATAAAGGTGACACATCATAAACACATTAAAAATATCTAGCATTAAGTGTATATCTTAATCAATAAAATTGAAACTTACTTGCTTCTTCTTCTTCCCGAAATTGAAGCAGCTTCTTTTCTCTTTAGTTTTACTTTTAACATTGTTGTTGTTATTATTATCTTGGTTCATTTTATACTTCATAAGAAAATAGTTAATCTTTTCGATGTAAAACAAATTGTTTGATAAAGTGTTCAAATAATATTATTAACCAAATTCAAAAATAAATTCGAGCAAGGTTAGGGCTAAGGAAATCCCCACAAACGATCCAGTATGAAAAACATGGTTGATATTTTGATATCCAGTTGATAGTAAAATTATTAACAATTATAAACTAGGATAATTTGGAGAAAATTGGAAAATTTCTATAAATATTGGTTCTATTGTTAAACGTTCACAGAATAGATGAAATTTTTAAGTAATTGGATTTATTAGAAGACATTCCTCTTATATACTTAATTCTTGAAAGTCATCAGAATTATGTGAAAATTCAACATTCGATGAGTAATCTGACAATAGTCAAGGTCTCAATTACGATCAGGTTAACTCAATTGTGATCAATTTATCAAATACTATAAATAATTTTAAAATAACAAGATTTGAAATAAATAAACTAAATCAATTTTAATCATTTGAACATTATAAATCGAGTTTAAAAATGAGCATGATAATTCAACAAAATATTCAACAAATTATGTAAGGGATTACCATAAAATACCAGACAATCAAACAAAAAGAAAATTGGTATTTTTATTTTTTAACTTGGCAAATGATTATTAAAAATCTATGTCTGAAAATATTAGTTAATCCAAAAGAATTTATGACTTGATCTCAGGAATGGTAAACATGATAGACAAAATTTCAAAGATTTTTTATCCATATTTTATTCCAATAAATGTCTAGAATCAAACGAAATAAATCACTCTATATTAATTACAAATTATCTAAAAGTACAATAAATATGTAATTTATTATAAAATTCTGTTTATTTTCAAACAATTAATCAAATATTTAATGAAAATCTATTTTATTTATGAGAAACTAATTACAAGAATAAGTATACGAATAATTTGTACCGTCTTATGACAAATCACTAAATTATAAAATCAGATGAAAAATTGTGGAAAACTTTAACAAGATTTCACAAAGAATGTACATGTTCATTGAGAACTATCCTGTCCTTCTGAATTATTTATCCGATTCGTTAACCTTTTCATTAAACAATAATAATGTAATTCAAACAAAATTAAGAGGATATAAATCAGTGCCAAAAATCATGTGAAAAAAAATCTCAAGAGTCATTATTAGGTGATTTTGAGCCAAAAAAGTCAAAAGAAACAATTAATTACACAATGAAAATACAATGTAACTAACCAGCACTAGATCATACTGGAATGTTCACATCATTCACCGATTCTGTCAACCCTTTCGAAACGAATTCAATTACTTTTATTATCGGAAAACAATTTAATTATATTTTACATCAAATAATGAATTTTAATTAAACGTGGATTTAGTGCATACTAACCATGCTATTAGACTGACTCATTTTTGGTGTTCTAATCCCATACCGGGTCTTAATAATTGTGAAGAGACCCATAAATACAATAACTGATGAAACGCCAGTAATAGTACCAAGAATATATTTATAATAATTGACGGGACTCTCGTCAGTTCCCGGATCTCCTTCTTTAGGTGTAAAGTGTTCTAAGAGTGCGATCACTAAACCATTCACTGATTTATCGAAGAAACTCATGGCTGCGAATACGAAAGCGCCGGTAGCCTATCAACACAACAGATTAATAAATAGGAAGATAACTTTTCTATAATCTTACAGTATTAGAGCCAATGAGATCACTCGTGAGGGCAAGACTCGCGATAAGCAATGCTGTGCCTCCGATTCCAATAAAAGCAGAGACACCATAAATCTGGTACGTCTTATAGGATTGAGCCAAACTTCCAATATCACCCATAAATATCCAAGCGCATGTAGCGCCACCAAAAGCTGATCCAATTATAAGCACCCACTGAGTCAAAAATAGCTGATAAACATTTAAAGATTATAAGAAGATTGAAGAATTACCCTTGATCCTAATCTCGCTGATAATGGTTTGGCTGCAAACGAAAAGACAAGTCCCGCGATATAAGTAGCGAATGGAATGATCGCAATTGTCATCTATCAACAAATAAACTAATTAATAACTCAATTTTGACCATGCAAATTTTAATTAATTAATACCTTGGGCATTTGCAAAGTGTACTGAAGATACAACGGTGTGTATACTTGAGATAAGTTGACGAACATTCGCGCCATTGTATACATGATTGTGATCTTCCAGAAATTGAAACTCTTGAGCCAATGCGACCACTTTTTCTGAGCCCTCTTTGCCTTCAGATATTTTTCGAGTTCTGGATTTGGATCACTTATTATATTGCTTAGGGATGGCCTTCCGGTGGAGTCAGTGTCCGGTTGGTTCTGAGCCAAAAGAGTCATTGTTGTGGTCGAACCTCTGCTGTGCTCCAGAAGGCGTTTGGTCTCCACTGTAAACACCGATGGCCTCACTTTTCTCGGTTTTGGAGTGAAAGGCGGTTCCTTCACAAATATGTGGAACAACAGAGCGAATACTAACCCAATTCCACATACTATATACGACACTTTCTAATCAGGTAGAATTTCAATAAATATTAGCAAGATCAAATAATCAAATGTTCAGTAATAATTATTCTAAACAAGGTTATGATCAAGGACAAGCCTTGTTTTATCAAAATATAAATAAATTGCGAAATCAATAATGAAAATCAGTTTCACAATATATTGTCGACAAAACTTAAGCCACAAATCAATTGAGAGTTTGACTGAACTTACAGTGAAAATAATGAGGTCTTCCTCTTTCAGAGTACCGCTATCTTTGACGCCGATAACGAAAAAGGTAACCGTATAGAGACATATGTTCGCACCAATAGTTGCCGCTTGTCTTTAGACAACAAATACATCATAATTAGAGATAAGTTTTCTCAATGAAATCAAAGTCATAGAAAGGAAGGTCAAGAATAAGCAAAGTAAACAATAGTAATAATATGATGAGCAATGAGAAAGCACCTAACATAGTATTACACCACCTATCACAAACAGAATCATTAAAAATCGGTTCACACAGGTTAGCACTGACGCCAACTAATCAGGAGCTCTGATTCAGAGCAGACAAAGACATGGGAAGACACTTGACATTGAAATTGCGATTACTTCGCACAAATCAAAACAATTATTGAAATGAGAAGACAATCCACTCTTCAAAGCATTTCCGAAACTAATTTTTCAAATATTATGAAACACTTGTTTTGTTTGCCGCACAGAATAACAAACTTTATTAGCACAGAATAACATGATTAGCACAGAATATGATATTTTTAGTGCAAACCTGTATGCGTTCAGAGCTATCCTTTCATTGGTATCATCGGTCAGATCCACTATAAGACTCACGTGACTTACCTTTGAATACAAATTAGTTTTACATTCAATTTCATAATTATTTAAAATAAAAATATATACCTGAGTGGCGGCCCACCCGCCCTGAAATATCACAATGAGCACAGAATAATACCAGAATCGGGCCCAATTAGAAGCACCCGAACAATCGCCAGGAAAGCAGGGAGTGTTGTAAATGAACGGAACACTGATTGTGTTCATTATTACTCCCAATAAATGCCATGTCTTTCGTCGGCCGTACCTACAAATCCAAATGTCTGGCGATTTGTCAGATTGGAAGCCAACAAAAGGAGAGGCGACCGCATCAGCTATTTGTCTGATAAAACAAACTTTTATTTAATTATGAATTTATCAGGAAATGAAACTTATTTATGAATATTTTAAATGAGCTCTAAATTGATAAATATAACTTAATTTGTTGAAAAATCATGAATAAGAGTTGCCTTGTAGATTTGTAAACTTGTAAAAACAGGCCCTAGAATTGACTTAAAACCTCTGACATAAGCTTAAAGTCAGATACAAAATAAGGTCAAAAATAAGAGATATTTAAATTAATATTCAAAGTCTTATTAATTGAAATTTTGATGACAGGGATGCACAACAAATGAACGACAACTCATTTTTGGATAATTCAAATGAAATCAATACCCAATCAAAAGCAAAGCTCCGGCCAGAGAGTCATCGAATTGAAACTTGAAATAAAGGAGAGTATAGGAGAACCAAATGCTGACCGTAAGATCATTATAAACATGACCAAGACTATAAAATATCTTGGTCTTCAGAGTCAACTTTTTCTTCTCAAATATATCAGGGTAAGATGGCCTGAGTCTCGCTGACAGATCATTATCCACGTCCTTTAAATAGCCAGAGGTTGTATAGTTGGGTACATTTATTTCAATACCATTAGAGTCGTCGATATTATTCTGGTTTATATCCATTTGAATGCAAAACAATACGAAAACTTTTTATTAATTGAGTTTTGATTTGTTTTAATCCCTATTTATATATCGATCTCAAGAAAAACGAAATCAATTTAATTGATCCAAAGATAAGAATCAATTAATAAACTCTTTAGAAATCTTTTTACCTAAATTCTGATAAACTGGTAACTTCTGATTATAAGAACGCGTAACCCTGAGGCTAATAACAAGCTTTTTCAAGTGGATTCAAGAGAGGTAAGTCAATAGACAGATCCGTCTCATTAATATTGTCAAACATGGGTTAACATAAAAAGTACTTAATTATAGTTTTCAATCATAAGTTCAAAGAAAAAGTCTATAATTCTTAAGAAAACGTATTTTTCCGGACTTTTGATTAGATATGAGAAGAATATAATGATTTGAAAACATTAATAACAATTGAAAAGTAAATATAAATAACGATTAATAAATCGATTCATTCAAACGAATCCTGGTATGGAATCAATGTTACAAAAGCACAGGTAAGACACAAATAATAAACAAGGTATTCAAGTAAAAACACATGATTCTCATCAAAATATTCCACAAATAACAATGTTTTTGTTTTTCTATTAATTAAAGAGTCTTTTGAGATCTTCTTTGGTAACGTCTGTTACCATTTAGACAATTAGTATTATTTTACCAAGACAACTTTTTGCAATTGAACAAGATAATGTTAATATGTTCAAAACTAAATGCAATTAATTTATAGCACAATTTGTTAACTCAAACATTAATCAAAATTTGATTTTAATGTGAAAATGATTTTTATTTAATTTTCAAAAGCGATTAAGAGTTTGAAAAAAAAGTTTAGCTCAAGAAAAGTGCTTTTTCAGCGGCACGTCTTCTGACGAGACCGGCCAACACCTTTCCTCCGGCGTGAGTCCATTTGCCGAACTCGTTAGCAGCGGCCGCATAGTTCTTTGCCTTAACGTCTTTCAATAGGGTTGAGCCTTCGAGAGAACCACATCCAAGATTGAATGCAAATGAGACCAACTGTTAGTCCAGCAATAATTAAGAAAAGATTATTTAGAATATGAATTGTAGCATTGTGAGCATGATCAATTGATACATACGGCAGCAAATTGGTTATCGTTCACAGACGGAACCGCAGACTCGACACAGCTTTCAAATCTAACCAAATCTTGTTGCAGAAGGGCTTCACCCTGAGCTTCGGTGATTGGGGCCTTGATTTTGCTGCAGTCGCTGGCGTGACAGGCGTGACCATAACCAATTGTTCGAATACCCTGTTCATTGAAATTGAAATTCAGTATTGATCTAAAAAATTGCATTTTTTCAATACTTACAACAGCGTCGCCGTAGAAGTTGGCTCTGAATCCCTCAAACTCTTTGATGAGAGCGAGTCCGGCGCCGTTGATGTTTCTGCCGGAGACCAGACCTAAAGCCAATACAAGAACTGCTAAGAATTTCAGCATTTTTATGGATTTCGTTAACTCTTAAGTGAGACAAAAGTGTAACTAATTTTTGCTTATTTTTCAGATTCTTATTTATAGACAAAATTTAATCAGAATTTTGTTGAGAAATCACTCGATTTGAAACATTTATCAAAAGTTGATTACAAAAGACGGATATTTGTCACTCATTTTGTCGTCAAATATTAGAGAAACTTAACACCTGTTTCACAATTACCCATTACCTAAATGAGAGGTTCAAGAATACCTATTGAAAAAGAATACCTATGGGTACAGTTGAAAATAGGATATACCTTAAATTATCTAGCAATTGTACCTATTAAAATAATTCTCATTTTTAAAAATCTTTTTCATTGCCAAGTTTTAAGAATCTCAGTTCGTATCATGAATATAATCAGTCAGTAATTTTTTGGAACAAGATCATCTCTTGCCTTCACAATATTCTAGAATATTTGGAATAGGTTCAAAAAAATACAAGTTATCAAATTGTTTCACAACATTAAAAATAAGATATTTAATTGTACTTTCAACTATACTTCTGAAAAAAGGATATAAAAATCTAGATAAGCTACAGTCGATAAATTCTAACGTGATTATCTCAATTTTATCAAGAACTTCAAAATTGTAACTCTGATATAATTTATAATATTCTTTATAGATATTAAAACTTTATAGAGAATGACCTAAATTCTTTAAATTAATTTAAATCTGAAAAATAAATAATTGAACTTGGTGAGAAAACACTGGATTTTTATTTTAAATCTCAAAATGTTAGACAAAATTAAATCAATTTTTTCAAAATTGTAAACATGGTCAAAAAATAAGTTTTAACGACGGAAAAGAGCTGCCTCTAATTGTCTTCTTCTAACAAGACCAGCGAGCACTCGACCACCAGCCGACACATATTGGTTAAAAGCATTTGCAGCGGCGTTATAGTTCCTTGCTCTTATGTTTGACAGAATTTGTGATCCAGTAAAAGCACCACAACCCATGTTGAACGCAAAATCAACGCACTGTGAGAAAATTTGAGCCATAATTAATAATCATAACTCATTTGTTCTAGGCCAGATACTAACCGCAGCGAATTGGTTATCATTAAGACCAGGAGCAGCGCTTTGAACGCAATTCTCGAACTCAACCAAGTCCTGCATCATGAGAGCGGTAGCCTGGGCTTCACTGAGGGGTGGGTGGATTTGGCTGCAGTCGTGCCATTTGCAGGCGTGTCCGTAACCAATGGTTTTGATGCCCTTATAGTCAACAGACAATTAGTAAAACATTATTTATAAGATAACTTGTATGCAAACAATTTGATCTAGGTAGAAGTTGGCTCTGTAGCCCTCCATTTCCTTCATAAGGCTAACACCAGCTTGGTTCATCTGTCGACCGGCCACCAAACCAATCAGAGCGATCACAATAATTACTTTATTCATATTTCTAAACTAATTCCAAGAATTAATTTTAATGAAAAGTAAATTGATTTTTAATAATAAGCAACTTTTATAAAGAATTTTGTTGGAAATTGATTCATATGTTTGGATTTAACAAGATTATAACAAGATTATCTCTATGATAACTCAGTCCGTTGGTAGAAATCAATAAAAAATTCCATTTGTAAGGCCAACACTTGTTTTAATTTGATACTTGATCAAGATTAATTTAAAATAAACAAAATTATATTGATAACAATAAACATTATAATTTATAAACTTGTTATTTTATTTTTTGATCTATTGAATAAATTATTTCATTATTACCATGGTTAGTATATAATCTTGTTATACTAAAGTTGAGGATAGGTTTTTGCATCACTTTTAAGCAATTATTTTTAATTTTAATTTATTTTAATGAAACTTGCTAACTATACTACTTTAAAGATAAATTATCATTTATTAATAATAAAAAAAGATGAAATCAAATTTTTAAGTTAGAAAGGAGAAAATTAATTTTTTCCAAGTTATGTCAAAATATTGTTTTCCAGCCTCCAAAAACAAAATATGTAATTTTAATTTTGTAATCTGTTGAAATATTTTATATGATTTGATCTTGTTTTATAGATGAATAATCAAGGTTTAAAATGATAATAATTACTTCGCTCTGGGATTTAAACTTAAAAAGTAATATCGATTAATAGAAGCTAGGATATCTAAGTTTTTTTCTCCTATGCACTAAGCCATTGTAATTTTCCCATAGAGCGGAAATACAAAAAACTGATAGGCCGCATTCTTTAGATGACCAGTGGATGAAAATAGTTTTTACCCCCAAAACACATATATGACCAAGTAAAGTATACACTTGGCTACTAAGATTTCATAAATTCATCTCAAGAAACAAAATGGCGGTTTTAAAATTTAGATAATTAAAGTGATGCAAAAACCTATCCTCAACTTTAGTATTCTTTTAAAAGCTAACTACTGAAAACTTTTTAATCTTGAAAGAATAGTTTATAATTTGACTGCCTTTTAACTTGTAAATTAAGAATTTATATTTTGTTTGAACATGTTCAAATAATCAAACAAATGAGAGGAAATGTTTAAAATTTTAGATTGTGAATGTAAAGAAAGGTTTTGAAGTATCAAGCTAAATAAATGAATGTTCAACAACATTTTCGAGTGGAAAAAAACCGATGGTAAACATGTTAAGTGTTTTAATCGATAATTCAAATAAAATAATTTAATAAAATATCCTTTTTTGGCAAAACTTCTTAACCTTTGTTCAGGTTTTGAGAAATCATTGGAAAAAAAGCTCAGAATAAATGGCTTTTAATCAGCGAAAGGCAGAGCTCCTCAAGAAGTTCACAGGTTTTTTCCACTGTGGAAGTGAAGACACAAAAGGGAAATACTTAAGAAAAATATTGCCCATTATTTGAGTGCCAAATAGTAGGAGTAGTGGTCTATAAGTAGAGGAAAGGAATATTTTTTAATACAAAGAATGCCTTTTCTCCCATTCCTTGCGCACAAAACTCGTCTTTGAAGAAAATAATGGACTGATGGGACCCACAGGGGCTCAGACTCACAGTGACTGCCAACTACTCTATGAGATTATATAAAAAATTTCGTATAATATGACAAAGAAATGCAATTTTTTATTATTTTCCAACAGATATGTCTCCTTTGCATACGAGCACAGCCTAACAGCCCAACAGCCAGTATTGCGGAAGTGGTAATTCTTGGTTCCTATACCGGAAAGTTTTGTATCTGTTCTTCGGTTTTTTCCTACTCTCCCTCTCTCTGTGTCACTCAATGGCACCGTTCGATCCATAGGCTCCCCTCTCATCACTCACCACATATTTATTTATATAATCGATATGACTGAGCGCTAGAATGGCTTAACCCCAACACTCGATAAAGGTATACGAAAGCCCTTCTCGATTTTGATGGTGTGCACCCCAACCCCTGTGTCCTTGAAACACTGCAGTTGTAGTGCGGATCACTTTCCCCACCATTTAATACTAGCATTTCCCTTCCCGTATCTGCTGCCGACCCCTACCTTTCCAACCCCTTTTATACCCCCAACTCCTCTCTCCTATTATGGTATAAAATTGGGTCAAACATGTGATTACTGCCAAAAAAAGGAAGCATACATTTGCGAAACATTCTGCACATTTTGGGCACCGGTTGGGGAGAGAGAGAGAGAGAGAGAGAGAGAGAGAGAGAGGGAGGG
>JAQIXD010001508.1:0-14624 GCA_034699985.1 Minunthozetes semirufus
GAAAAGAGCCAAACCTATACTCCTAACTAACCATCACCAACTGCATCAACATTTTTGGTGTTCCACTCTTAGACTAAGACTTGTGTTGATTATTTCGATAAAATACTGTACAAATATACTGATAAGACATTTGAACAAACATTTTATATGGCATTCAATTTACAAACGGTTTGAATGTCTGTATTTATTAAAGATAGTCAGACACTTACCGGGAGGACAACTGCATTCGGACCCCACCTCTCGTTTTGTACGATTTAGTGAAACTTTATTCAAATATGTGTTTACTCTCTGAATAAGAAAAGAAAGAAATAAAAGAATGAATTATAAAATACTTTAAACCATAAAATTTTTCAATTCAAATATCAATAAAAAAAAAATGAGAATTCTCTACAGAATATGATATCTATGTTTTGCTCAATGAGTGAATGACTCAATGGGTTGCTATTCCCTGAACAGTCTATTATATTTCACACAACTTAATGTAAAATTCAATATTAAAACAGAATTTTTTAGGAAAAAAAGTATCATTGAATTTGTTTATAAATTATAATCAAAAATATAGTTTAACTAAAAAAATTAGAGTAATTTATAATAGAGTTTAATATAAATATTATATAATTTATTGTCTGTTGAAATGTGTTTCGGATTTTAGCAAAAAATCACGAAAAGTCAAAAATAATTTTCTATTGAAGTAAAGTTTTTTGGTCTAAGATTTGTTTGACTTTAGGCTAAACAAAACGCTTTTTATAAAATTTGATATCAGATTCTCCGCTGTCTTCTCGATTGGGAGCAGATATTTAATGAGTAGTTATCGTAATTAAAATCTATAATCAATTGAGAGCTAATAATTTGGCCGATAATTCGTTTAATTCGTTTAGTATTTGCTATGGTATTGAAGCGGAAAAGTCTATCAAAACTAAATTTGTTAATAAATAACTGGTTTTGCTTTCAATGTTTGAGAAAAGCTATCGATTGTGTCAATCAGTTTCAAGTTATTCGTTCTCTTAAGACAAATCTTAATACATATAATAAATGACTCCTAAAAGTCGACCACTAAATGATTTAAACTTAAAATTCATAACGAGTTATGACTTTATTTTATATTCTATTATATTTATGAAAATATATTTTTGCAAAATATTAGGTCGACTTTATTCGGGATAAACCAAAGTCAGACCTCAATTGTGAAGAACATCTCAAATGAAGTATAATTTAATGTCACTATTAATCTAATAAATCAAATTCTATTGCAAATGTCATTCATTAGTATAGTATGCTTTCCCGTCCCCTCTGATTCTCCTCATCCTTATAAAGATAATAACATGTCATGGGATAGCCAGGAGGTATAGCTAATTAAATATGGCATAAACCAAAAATTCTTGGAATTTGTTTTGTTAATCACTAAAAAAATGGAATAATTGTCAATTGATTTGGAGAAAAAAAACTAAATTTCAGACTAAACGGTACATATTTTGTAGATATTTAGTATTTCAAATCAAGTAGTTATAAGTTGTGCAAAGTTAGTACTCTTTTGGTAATAGCTTTCTGTCCATAATAAGGCTATTATAGTAGTAATAGTAGTAATAATAAGACTAATAAGTGTTTCAAATATGATATCATAAGTTATTTGATATGACAAGCATTGAATGTATTGAATACCTCCTCAATAATAGTTGAGATATCGGGATAATCGATGATATGTTTGAGAGTGTCTCCATTGCCTGTCTCTCCAGTGGATGACTTGTCCTCATAATAGCCATTAATATCTTTAATTGCATTATCGAACAATAGATCAAAGTTTTTGATCAGTTTATTGATAAGAGTGTCGTATTTATGAGAATCGGACTCAAGTCTCACTATTTTCTGTTCTAAACTAAAAGTTCTGATCAGAGAAGTGATGGACACAAACAGCGCTATACAACACAATAGGATTGTCGTCAACTGAGACCAATGTCCTGATGATTGTGACCATTGGTGACCACTTAAGCGCCGATACGGGCCGTCAGCCGACTGATGACCGTTTTTCTCCGATGATATCATTGTTTTATAGTGTTTTATAAGTAATGAAAGATAAGACACAGAAGAGGAGAAGACAAACGAATCTTACAGTAATTGATTGTCACTCAATATATACAACGATTATATGTGAGTCACAAACACGAGTCAAACAAATCTTAAAGTCTTATCTTTTCATAAATTCATTTGAGATGTTTTGTCGGAATCACATTTCAATAGAAGATATCACTTCTGGAAAACATTTTTTAAGCACATATTAAATGACAATCAAATTGTATTCGGAGTCCAAAAACATTGTAAATAATGTCATGTTTTTAGTTCTGCTCTCAGTTTTGGTGTTGTGTTTCGCGTTCGTTGTCTCACAGGCTCTATGTTTGTGATGGTCTGCCTCTTCAGCCTCACTCACATACCAGTTCTGAAATGCCAGTGCTCTTTAGATATCAGTGCTCACCACAACTCTGGCACAACCAGTCAATCGCCACCGGTTTTTGTTGAGAGCATGCGTTCAGAACAACTAATTCTCTGACTTTATTACAATATTATTGCCGTAAAGAAACAATTCTTAAATTATCGTCAATTCATTAGAACAGAGACAACACTTGATTCCTGTTCTGTTGATTTTAATTGAATTTAATCATCACTACATTATCATTATTTCCTCATTATTTCTCTCTTCTCTTTAATTGATTACAATTTTTAACTCTTCATTAATTAACAAATATTATAGAATCTAATTGAAGAACAAATCTATTAAAGAAATTAAAGAATATATGAATAATAAATAATAACTAAATTATAAACAATTATAAAGTATTTTATGTATTTCTCACCGAAAACAAGAGGATATAAAAATGTTTTCAATTTAAAGAGAATTTCTTCAAAATTGAATGAACTTTAATGGAAATAATTTTCAAAATATGAAAGATAATTCGAAAATTCAATGCAAGCGATTGATGTTAAAAACATTTAAACATTTAGTCTTAAATGGAGTGCTGTTTAGTGTTAATGTCGTGACCTTTCTTGTGCTCAAAATAGTGATGAAAAACATTTGAAACATTTGTCTCATACAATGAATATTATAAAACCTGAAAATAAATGTGATGTGATGTCCAACAGATGCCAAAAAACTTGAAAATAATTTGTTTTTTGTTTAAGTTTAATGTAGTGAAAACTTTTGATGGTACGACCAAGATCATCAAGATAAAAATTTGATTACTTTCAAACTCCGCCCACTTTCTCAATGATTGGTCCGCTTTTGTTTAGGTTTTGATTTTTTGCGCTTATTTTCAGTCATTTTTTGAGTCAATCGACAACTTTTGAGAAATTGGTTTTGTTTTGATTTTTATTAAAACTTTTAATTTATTTTTATTTATTTTGATTTTGATTTTAAAACGATTTGATTAATTGTCTTCTCTTATAATGAGTGCTTTGAATTCACATTTTTTTTAAATACATATTTATTTTGTTAATAATATTTATCTGACATTTGATTCAAAGGCGGGAAACAGTGTTTTGGACATATTTTTCATCAAAAATGAATCGAAATGTGTTTACTATTGATTCAAATGAATCGGTTTTCGCTAAATTGATGTCAATTTATATGAAAGAAACGCAACAATTAGTGAAGAGGTGTTTCATATCATTATAATTACTGTTTTTAACAGATTCTCTGTTTTTTTAGAAAATTTGAGTTTAAGATCGAAGTCGAGACTAATTTCGGTTTAAGCCGTGAAGAAGTGATGATTCGATTATCTGATCCAAACGACCCATTCTTCCTGTATATGACTTCTATAAACGAACAGATATTTAATAAGTAAATGATGTCTTAATTGTCTAAAAGTGACTAATTTTCGTAAAACAAATGTCTTTTAGAATCAAATCGACTGAAAATTTATTAATTGAATTCAATTCGTTTCCGAAAACTTTAATCAATTTATTTGAGACCTGTTTTGATGAACAAAACAAAGATAATCCTCGGTTTGTATTTCGATTAAACCATTGATTTGTGTCTTATTTTTAATTTATTTACAGATTTATTCTTTCTTTAAATCAATTGAATAAAGACTTCATTATTCTGGAGATAATCGAAACAAATGTCTTCAAACATCTGATCCACTTTTCACTGAGGATTCCTTCGGCTAATCCAGAGTTCATTAAAACAAGTTTTAGTAATAATTACCGAAATCTTAAACTCGAAAACGAAAGACTGGAAAACAGTTTGCGTTCTCTCGAAATGAAGTTAAATGAGACCCAAATATCAAAGTCTCAGGAATTGGAGTCAATTAAAATGTCAAACAAAAACCAAATTAAAGAATTAGAGTTCAAATATGGAGAAGAAATAGATTCACAAAAACATTTAATCACTGAATTGAGTGCCAAAGATATCAAAAGTAGAGAACTGATCGAAGATTTGCGCAAAGAGTTGGCTTTAAATGTCGAAACTGTGAGACGAGAACAGAGACACGAAGAAGAAAGAGATTCACAGATCTTAACTGATCTCAAACAAAAAGTTTCTTCATTTGAAAGACAATTGTCTGAAACAAAGGAATTATACGAAAAGGAAAGAATCGATAAAAACAAATACAAAGAGTTATGCGAAGAGAAACAGGAATTGTTGGATGAAATCAATTTCAATAACAATTCGTTAACTCAAGACTTATCGAAAGCAAATGAAATTATTAGGAAATTACAGACAGAAATACAATCGACTCATCAAAAGCTTCAACTTCTGAATAAAGTTATTTATTATTCATTTATTTGACTCTCAATTAACTAATTCTTGATTTCAGGTGACCTCAAAACAAGAAGAAGCTGTCGATCATCACCAGACAACTGTTCAGAAATTGGAATCTGATCTTCGGTTGTGTTCGCAGCAGTTAAAGACCAGAGACAAAGAGTATCAAACTCTACGCAAAGACTTTGAGGCGCTTAAGAACAAATGCGCCGAAACTGAGTCACAATTGAATGCAAATCAAAATATAATAACTTATTTGAATCAACAAATTAATGAATTGCAGGCAAAACATGGCATTAAAACTATAACTACCGGTCCTCTGAAGAGCAATAAAAGCAAAGTTGTTTTGGAAAAGGAGTCAATCAGAACAACAAATCCCAAAACTATAGCTCAAAGAAATTCTTTGTTTTCGGCAAAAACTGATCACTTGTTTAAACGATAGACAAATCTTTATTAATTATTTTTATATACTTTTAATTAAATGATTTCTCTTTTATTTGCATTTCATTTGTTTCAAAAATATTGAAAATATAAGTTAAAGTAAACCATATTTTCTGTTAAATATTATACTACTTATAAAATAAGTTGTTTTTAATTATTAATTATTTAATAATAATTTCAATTAAATTGTATTTCATTTGAAATAAATTAAAATTTTAAAAAAAGGTAACGCAGTCGGTAGGATTCGAACCTACGCGGGGAAACCCCAATGGATTTCAAGTCCATCGCCTTAACCACTCGGCCACGACTGCTGCACATCATATGTGAGAGCAAAGCAAACAAGTCTTACATTTATTAAAGTTTATGTTTACTGAGTATAAGGTTATCTCATAAATACAACTTTGAGTCAAAGTTTATTATTAGTGGTTAACTATTAGTCATAAATAACTGATTCTAATTATTTAATTAAAATATAAATAATATTATAAATGATTAATAATGGGTTAATAATTCCTTTATTTCTATAATTTCATAAATCATTGAATTTATTATCATTAGAGTAGTTTTTTGTAATCAAAATATGAGTGAATTAATTGCTTTTTTGTCAATTAATTTGTTTTTTAGTAATCATTTGATTGTTTGTTAATAAATCACTAAAACTATGTTTTGTTCATTAAGTGAAGAGTTGTGTGGAATCATTAAATTGAGTTTAAAGTCACGAATAACTGTATTTTTATTGCAAATCATTTTTAATTTATTAATTCCTGACCACAAAAGCGATGGATTTCTTAATGGATTTGAATCAGAATTAAAGTCAACTTCGGATAAGATTATATACAATCTATTAATTGGTTTGAATCGATGGGATTCACAATATTTTATATCAATCGCTTACACGGGTTACCAAAGAGAAGAATTTTTGGCATTTTTCCCGTTATTTCCACTTTTTGTTAGAGTTTTGGCACTAATTTTAAACGCCATTCAAACCACTCTTTTCGGACAAAATGTGATCTCATTTTACTGTTTGCTATTAATCACAAGTTTTTCAATTAATTTAATATTATTTATATTAACGGCAATAATATTATACAAATTAAGTCTACATTTGTTCGGCGATAAACAATTTGCTCGAATGGCTGTCCACTGGTTTGCATACAATCCGTCCTCAATATTCTTCTCTTCTTCTTATACGGAAACAATGTTCTCATTCCTCACATTTTTATCAATTTATTTGATTCATTTGTCAAACAATTTCTTTGGTTTAATGATGTCTTCGATAATAATTGGATTAAGTTGTGTAACCCGTTCTAATGGTAATCCTATTGTCTATTGAACTTCTTTTATATTAATTATTATTAAATTGAATTTATTGTGATTTTTAGGTATTATTTCCATTGGATTTGTTTTATATAAACAAATGAATAACATTTTGAACGAATGTTTTGTCAAAAATTCGTTCATTTTTTCCGACAAATGGTTTCTCAAACTTTTTTATCGATTGTCCGAAACTGTGGTATTTGTGACCATTTGTTTGATACCATTCCTCTCTTATCAGTTGTTTGCATATAACCAGTATTGTGACGGAAAAATTAATGTCAGTGAGTGGTGTCTGAAGACTCTTCCACTTTCCTATTCATATGTTCAGCACAAGTATTGGAACGTTGGGTTTCTTCGATATTATCAGTTCAAACAAATACCAAACTTTTTATTAGCCCTTCCAATCATTATTCTTGTGTTGAAGACATCCATTGATTATCTAATCTTAAATAAGAATAAATTATTTGATATTTTGCGGTTAAAATCAGATGAGAGACCAATTAAAAGTGATCACAAATATCAAAGAAATGATTTATTGTTAAATAAGAGATGTTTTGTGCATATAATACATGTTTTTTCATTAACTCTGTTCTGTATTTTCTTCATTCATATTCAAGTGACCACAAGATTAGTACTCTCTGCGAGTCCTGTCGTCTATTGGGCCGTCGCTTCCATCCAAAGAAGAAGCGAAAGAACTTTGAAAGTAATAAAAGTCTGGTTTTACGGCTATTTTATTGTCGGAACTTTACTTCACTCAAACTTTTTGCCCTTTACTTGACTTCACTTTAAATAACATTACAGTAATTCATGGATTCTGGGAATTCATGGGGTTTAGAATAATAGAATTTATGTTCAATTAATTAACTATATATAATAAATTTTACTTTTTATTTACTGGATTTATTTTGTCAACTAACCGATTCTGGACACTTTATCTCTATCCCCGACCTTGTGTCCAGAATCCATAAATTACTGTATTTTCAAAAATAAATTACTTTTTCAAAGAAATAATTTTTAAACAAATTATTGAACTCTTTATTCAAATATCATTTTTTAAAGTTTTTTAAAGTTTAAAGTTTTTTAAAGTAATTTTTAAAGTTGTGATTCAATTATAAAGTTAACCATTAAGTCATTATATGATTCATTTCTATACTTTATTGACAATGAAATAGGTTTTTATTCCTATTCATTGGTCACACCTTTATATTATTGGTCAGTAACTAAACTATAACTAATAAAAAGTTATATAACAAAAGTTTGGTGGAATTTGATGGTCATGTAAGAGGACAGGCTGTGCAGCACAACCTATTTGTACACCAATGAGTAGTGACGTCAAGGACTGAGTGGTGAATATATGGATTCGAAAATAAACAAAACATTTAATAAAAATATTTGATTTACTCATACTTTAAATGATTTGTTATTAAATCAAAAGTTAATTTTAATTATCAGTAATGGAGTCAACAGATTTGGAGAATATATTATCATCAGATTTAGCCATGAATTCGATAAATGGTTCGATAAATTCGGTGAAATTAGTTAAAGCAAAATATAATTTTAAGGCCACAAACAATGACGAGTTGTGTTTCAATAAAGACGATATCATTACTTTGAGTCAATGGCCAACTGGTGGCTGGTGGGAGGGCACTCTCAATGGCATCACTGGTTGGTTCCCTTCTAATTATGTTCAACCATTGAGTTCGGCGGACATCGAAATGACTCCTTTCGATAATCTGATCAATAATGTGGTGAATAACACCGATTCAGACACTCAACAGTACAGACAAATGGTATTTCAAGACATTGAAGACACCGAATCTGTTTATGTCAAAGATATGTGCGAAACGATTAACAAATATCTCAAACCATTACAAAACTCTCAGATTTTGTCCGAAAGCGAAATCAATACAATCTTAAGAGCAGTTCAGGAGATCCAATCGGTTCACAACAAATTTTTAGCGGCCCTTAAGAGCCTTAATTCTGTTCCTCATAAAGAGATGAGAATCGGTGGCGTATTTTTGGAATTCGCACCGCATATAAAGGCCGTCCACTCAGAGTATTGTGGAAATCACGCAAAGTTTGTTCATTCGATTGAAAAGTATAAGAAAGAAATCTCTCATCTCTTTAGTAGTCTTTATCCGACTGATCAAAGCGCCGGTAATGTCCTCTTAACCGCATGTCTCAGCGCTTCTTTTAGACGTTTAGACAAATATCCGGCTCTACTTCAAGAGCTTCAACGATATACAGATGAAAGTCATGTCGATAGAGGAGACACCCAAAGGGCGGGATTTGTCTATAGAGAGCTATCGATGTTTTGTCTGGAGTTGAGGCGACGCAAAGAGATGGAACTGGAGGTGATGTTAGGCAATATCAAGAACTTGGATGCTATGAATGTCCAATCATTGGGTGAAATAATAAGAATGGATTCGATTTCGATTCAGATTATACCCGATTATTCGGAAATGAAAAAAGACAGATATCTCGTGCTTTTCCCGCAAACTATTCTCGTTCTGTCCGTCAGTACGGAAATGACTTCTTTTGTCTTCGAGGCTAAACTTAAACTCGAAGACGCGGTCATTAAAACTAATGATGAACTGATGGACTCAACCAATATCTTTGAAATCACGAATAATAGCGACGATAAGAACAACTCTCAGAACCAGACTTTCATAATTCAATGTCCAACCATTGAAGACAAGAAGAATTGGTTTGAATTATTACAGAAACAGATTCTTCTTTTGCAATCTTTGAAATACAACATCTCTGCCACTAAGAGTCAGAGCACTGACCAAAATATTTGTTTATCAGGTGTTCGCACATCCAATAGTGACTGTTCCACAACAGGATCTAATGTTATACTGAATACAACACAAGCCTTACCGATGTCTCAGACAAGAAGCAGATATTGGATGAACAGATGTTTAACACCTCACCCCCCAACTCGTATCCGACCCATCGGTTCTGTTGAACGCAATACTCCCGATAAAGACAGACAACAATTGACGGCAAACGAAGATATGATGTTATTACAGGTCATCGAAGGCTATTGCAATACACAACGCGTAAGACAGTCGTCTGCCTCTAATAACTCTGATAACAGTCCCCAAGTCTTCATTATTGACGATTCATCTGAAAAACCATTAACTGATTTCATCCAATCATCGAATTCTTTCATTAAAACTAATGGAGAATCCAATGATTCTGAAACAGAACTCTCATTGAGAGAAGAGATCCAACGAATGAAAATTCAAATCCAAAGTCTTTGCGAAGAACTAAAAGCTGAGCGACGCTCCAGAAAGAAGTTGAAGGCCTTTCTTATGGAACGCAAAACAAGTGCCAAAAAAACAACAAATTCTTAATCAATAGACTTATTTGCAATACATTCACACTATTATACACTTATTAACTCATATGGAATCGGATTTACTCTAAAATCCATTAAATTCTACGAAATATAAGATTTTATGAAAACAATCATTTAATTAACAAATAAATGGTTTTAACTTTTAAACTGATATCAGATCTGATTTATTTTAAAATACATTTGACTCAAAATTATTTAAATCGTTTGAAAGATTTTCTACAAATCTATCCATTCATTGATTTTGTCTAAAGAACTGAACTCAAATTATACAGAGATTATTGTCTTGAAATATATTCTGAAATTATAAACTATGAGATAACCGAAAGTCAATGACTCATTAATTTAATGATCAATAAATTCAATACAAAATGTAGATTAAACTTCACTTATAAATGATTAAAATGTAGTCTATTCAAGATTTTCAACATTTTTGACATAAATGTTAAATATTTGTTTACAAACAATGTTTGAAAACCATAGCAACCGATTCTATGACTCATTATTTTGCTTCAATTCGTCATTTGTTTTGCAATTTCATTGAAATTCAATCAAAGATTTATTTTTAAAGTAATATCTCTTTAACTCTTAAAAAATGCCGGATATCGGCCACAACTCAAGTATTGACGACCAATTGCCAGTTGTCGCAGATCCAAATGAGAGGATCAAACAATTGTCATTATCGGCCAGTAATGTACCTTTTGATCACTCGGTTCCCATTAAAAGATATTGGAGATCAGGAAAAGAGTTGCTTCGAATGGCAAATGTTTACAGAGAGGACAATCAATTGGAGAAGGCCTTCATCTTATATATGAAATATATTACGTAAGTGTTGTCTTCCCTTATCTACCATTCCTCTCATTTTTTTAAATCATGAACAGACTCTTTGTTGAAAAGATTCCGAACCACTCAGAGTATAAGAACTGCGAACCAAATGAAAGAGCTCTGACTAAAAACAATTGTAAGACAATATTCCCGATTGCAGAGCAGCTGAAGAGTCAGTTAAGAGACAAATTTCAAAAGGATTTCGACTTATATTTAGAGCAAAAGGTATTTCAAATTCCAATAAAATTGATTTACAAATTATTTTGTATTTGAATTACAATCAGAAGAGAAAACAATTAGAATATGAAAAACGTAGCGAAAAGGAGAAACAGGAACTAATGAGAAGACGCGAAGAAGATAAACAAAGAGAACTAAAAGAATTGCAAAAGAAATTAGACAAACAAATTGAAGTTAAAAAAGAGAGACCAGAAGTAATTCTTCCCAATGATATGAATGATATATTACCGAAACCTATTCCCGAATATAATGCGACCCTCAATGCAAACGATTCGATGCCATCCATCGACAGAACTACTAAACCATCGATGGTTTCGACTTTAACTGAAAAGTCTTCTTCTTTGAGTCGAGTAATAATTCCTCAAAAACTGATCGAAAAGTTTTTAGCGGCCGCTCAGAGAAACACTTGCAATAACATTGAGACCTGTGCGATGTTGGCCGGAAGTTTGGGTCAAAATGCATTCACTATCACTCACGTGATTGTTCCCAAACAGAAAGGAACAGCTGATTCCTGTCAGACAGAAAATGAAGAGGAAGTGTTTCTAATTCAAGACAATTACGATTTGTTTACTATTGGATGGATTCACACTCACCCGACTCAGAGTGCGTTTATGTCATCAATTGATTTGCACACACATTGTTCCTATCAAATGATGCTTCCGGAGGCAATCGCTATAGTATGTGCGCCACAGAAAGGAGAGGTCGGAGTGTTTTCTCTCACCAATCCTTATGGATTAGAATTGATCGCAAGCTGTAAGTTAACCGGATTTCATCCGCATCCGACACAACCCATTATATATGAACAGTCGTCTCACATATCATTTGAGACAATGTCTAACATAGAACTCATTGATTTGCGATAATTTCCAATCGATTGTAGTTTTCGTTCATTTTTTTTAATGAAACAAAATCTAAGAAATTAATAATTATTTCTAATTTATATGAAAAATATGTAAATATATTATATATTCAAATAATTATATATAAAGTCTTTATATTTTATAACAAATATTAATTAAAAACGAAATTATTTTAAACGCTTTTAAAGACTTGTAATAACTTATAATTTGTTTACTAATTACTCATTAATGAGTCATTAATTGATTAATAAATAGTAAATTAAATAAAAGTGAAGTTTATTATAGGCTTTGATTCAATATTTATTTGAATTTATTTGAAAATCAAATCAATTAATACACAAATCAAACAAATCCTCTCATTTTTATTTCAAATTTTTCATATGAATTGTTTTCAATAGATTTGTCATAAGTTTTGTTAATTTTAATTCCTTTGTAATCATCGACACTCTGTTCATCAATACTATAAAAATGGAGACAAAGTTTAAAATAATTTTTCCAATTGCTCTTCAATTTAAGGGACTCTGTATTAACGACAATCACAGCCAATGAGTGTTCGTTCGCCAAATAGTTTAAAGTATTTGCCAATTGTGAGATCATCGCAACCAAACGGTACCTCATATTCTTTGCTTTTAATAGATTGTGATTTTGTTTTTCTTCGACTTCGGCCTCAAATAAGTGTTTCTTTAAGGCCTGTGCTATAAGAGTAGACAGACTATCGATTATGACTAAACCCAAGTCTTTATATTCCGATTCATTGTTTGTTTTCAGATCATTAGAGATCGACTCAATTGTATCTAAAAGAGAGTGAATGTCTAGAATTGTCTTCACTTTAAGATTTGATTTGATATCATTGAAGTCTTTGTGACCCATTTTTAACATTTGTTCAAATTTTAATTCAGAAAAACAGAGATCGGTGTCAATGAAGAGGACTTTCTTATTGTATTTGTGGATCAAATTTGCGGCAAAAGTGTAACAGAATTGTGTTTTTCCAGAATTAGAATATCCATAGATTTCAGTCAATTCTCCTCTTCTTATGCCATTGACTACCATTTTATCGAACCTTTAAATCAATCCATAATTTAATTAATAATTAAATATTAAATTCAAATACATTTCGATTCCGGTTTCAAATCCAATAACTTTTGAAATCATTTCAAAGCCATTGATTTTCTTTGGACCAAATCTCTTATATAATTGACCTTTTATTTTGAGAAGAGTCTGCAAATGATTTTATCATAAATTATTAAAATCTAAGTCTTAGAGAATGGGTTTACAATAAAACCTTGAAATCTATTTCTTTATTTCTGGAAATGGATCTGATTTTTGACAAATTCAATAAAAGCAGATCTTTGACTGAATTCACTTTGATTTGAGACAATTTACTCAAAATGTCAGCAGTAAGTAATGAACTGATGTCTTCAGTTAACAAATAATACGACATTTTTATTGATTTAAACAAAATATTTGTAATTAATTGCTATTAATTGTCACTAATTTTTACTGAATTTGTGACTCAAAAGTGTTTACAAAAAGTAAATCAAATTTTGATTTTCGCATAAAATTAATCAAATGTTTGACAAAGAGATGGCAATACTTGACATTTGTTTTGATTATTCAATAATATTGACTCAATATTATTGAGTGAATAACTGAGTAAAACACTAAACCGTTTAGTTTTAAGTTATGATTTACTAATAGTTAATCAACTCTTTTAGCAAATATTGAATTCGTATTATTAATATTCAATTTATTGATTATATGATGTTATCCCTCGACTATAGTAGTAGTGATGAAGATATCGATGACTCAGATATAAGAAATAAATCACTAAAAGTGTTGAATAAACCCAAGACTGAATCAATTGTTAATCCTTTTGATGCAAATAATTACGAATTGTCTTCGAGTGAAGACGAAGTTGAAGACAAAGAACCAAAAGATTACTCAAATCCTCAAAAAATACAAACACCTCTTGTTGTTATCAAAGACTCTAATGAAGGACAGAACAGCTCCGATGTTCACAATTGCACTCAAATTCCGAGCAAAATATCGATATTTAGTAATCCATTCAAAGAAGAAGAAACTAAAGAATTGTCTCATTTGGAACGACACGTAAAACTGAGTGACAATAAGACTTTAGTGGGAAATTCAGAAGAGAAGAAATCGCAAACAATTTGTTGGTCATATCATAAGCACAAGAGGTGTCGGTTCGGGAATCGCTGCAGATTTAGACACAACGACACTGATTTCATTGACACAAAAGCCATTAAACGAAGTAATTGCGACAAAAAGAGAGTCGGAATAACAGATTCTTTGATTCCTCCGAAGAAAGCGATTAAAGCTTATTATTCTCAACAAAACATTTAATCTAAAAATCATTTAAATTATTGCTTAAGAATTATCTCATCAATAGTTAACTCAATTATTATTTGTTTTAAATAAAAAAAGACTTTAATTTAAATAAATTTATTTTCTTTTGAATTTAATTATCTTTTGATTCTCTTTTAATCTCTTCTCTGATCTTAAGATTTATTTATTAAAAGTTGAGACAAATATCAAGAAATTCTTGACTCAAGAAATCCAATATTTTGTTTGAATCGTAACGTTGTTTGTGAAGTAAACGCTAGAAAAGTGTCGTCTCTTCTGGAAATAAGTGACGAAATTATAAACAAAATAACAAAACAACACAGAAGAAAGGAATTGTTAAATCTTATTACGCTTCTTATAACGAAAAAGTAGCAAGAAATGGACATTTTCTTTTCACACTTTTGTAATCATAAGTTTGAACTGATTGAATAAAAAGATTATCTTGACTTTTGAGTAAAACTTTAATTAA
>JAQIXD010001509.1:0-14623 GCA_034699985.1 Minunthozetes semirufus
GTGTGTGTGTGTGTGTGAGAGAGAGAGAGAGAGAGAGAGAGAGAGAGAGAGAGAGAGAGAGAGAGAAATCGATATATTTGTTGAGTGTGTAAGAGATGGAGAGCTGTATATTTAGTTGAAAAGTAATTTATTAAAAGTTGAAGTATAAGTCTGGGGCCGTCCAATTCTGGTTGTAGTCAAAGTTGTGATGTCGGCGCCACTGTTTGCTGATTGGCTGTAAAGAGCCTTCCGGGAAAGCCCTGTTTGAATGGGCGCCGCATCTCACATCGCACCGCACATGGCATGGCTTTGGCATCGCTGAGAAGCAGTGACAGGTCTAATGCTGTGACCATTTAATCCTATATACGATCGCATCTCAAGTCATCTCAAGTCATGATTTGAGAAAAAATACAAAAATAGTATTTAAAACAATTTTTTCAGTTTTAAACACTTTTGTAAAAAAGAGTTGTGTTTTGTTGTGTCAGTGTTTGTAAGGGTTGTTGTGTTCGTCATATTTGTCGGTAATAATGATGAACACCGAGTACTTCGGTCAGCACCCGAGCGCTGCCGCCGGCTTTTATAACTCAGTGCAGGCCGCAGAGGCTCATCAGGCCTATCGATTCGCATCTCAATCGGCAGCGCTCTCACAATTGATGCCAACTCCATCTTATCCGACCACAAATCTCAGGTCTGGCCAAACTGGTGTTCAGAGCGATGGCACAACATATGATTGCAAATCATATGACATCACCTCTTCTCAACCGTTCAAAACCGAAGCATTCAAAGATTGTGGTATTACTAAAGATCAGAATGGATTCAAATCTGATCATCAAATGCCTGCCACCAATTGGGCCAATTCATTACGACCCTCTCCATCAGCCACTTCTATGTCGACAGATATGAGAAATTTTGACGCCACAGTTGCGGCCTGTTCTCGATCAGTGGCCGACCCCTGGTCTGCAGCAGGCTGCTGCAACAGCTCCACTATGTCAAGTGTGGGGGCCGGTGCTACGCCAAATTCTTTCTACCCATGGATGGCCATTGCAGGTACTTATTTATTCCAACATCTTATCATATATTTGTTGTGACAGTCAATGGTTCACACATTTTGATTCAAACTCATCTTCATTGATGCAGCTGTTGCTGTTGTCCAATTGTCCAATTCCACCCATCCTATTGTCATTCAAACAATTTTAAAAAGGGGAGAGAGGGGGGGAGAGGGAGAGCACATCAATGTCTTACTTATATAAAGATATGAAGATTGTCCTTTTAATAATAATAATAATAATAATAATAATAATAATAATAATAAGATTTTATGTTTGTGTCACTTAATTTGCAATTAAAAATGATTCAAAAGAAAATATTTGGGAAAAAAATAAAACTAATATTTGAAGAGTGAGCTTAAGAGTAGTGTAAGGGACGGAGAATATAAGTTTTATTGTATATATTTGGGTGAAAACTAAACTAATAATTATTATAGTAATAAAACAATGTTTTATAGCACATCATTCCCGAAGAACTCTTCTCAAGTACTGTAAGGCCAGTGTCTGAACCGCTAAGGAATCATCATTTTTGCCGTTTATAACTCATTTACACCCAAAACACAAATAGTGTTTGCAATGAATGCAGTGATTGTTTGCCTCAAATTGTCTTTTTATAGTTTTATAAGTCATATAAGTCTTTAATTTCACAGTTATTGAAATTTTTGTGTTTTTCCTGACTTAATATCAGTCTTAAACTTACACCGAATTACACAATAATAATAATAATAATAATACTCTTAATGATTATTATATTAGTTTAATACTGAGGTTAATATGCATTTAAAAAGAAATTTTAGATAAAAGTATATATAAATGGATTTACTTTATGTATAAAATTAATTCTTCAATCGTATCACTCAAGAGATAACTAAAAACCAGAACTATTTGAAAGTATAATCACTCAGAATATAAAGAATATAATAATTTTGAATTCATTTTTTATTATCGTTTCCTCCAATAAATCATTAAAAGTATTTCACATTAATTTCAAATAAAATTGTTTTTTCGTTATAAATATTTACTAAAAAAATGTGACGAATGTTAATCTTTTGCCTCAAAAAGAGTGACACTTTTGAGGCTTTTCATTGAAAATGATTAAACAAAAAGAAGAATTTAAATGATTTCTTTGAAAGGGTATTAAAGAGAGCAAAAGTAAAGATAATGTGAGACAAGTTTGGCTCAAATTACTTACAATTAAATGATGAATCATCAATGAACTAATTTTCCATTTCTTATCACAAAATATGTCACCAAAACAAGTCATTTAATCGCATTTAAAACCTGTTTAATGTCAATAATTATATAATTATTCAAAACAAAAATGAAAACAATTTTAAGATAATTTATACGAATATTTGTTTGTGTTTAAGAATAGACTGAAAGTCTTGAGAGTTGAACACTAAGTGAATAACTTTCCACTGAATCAAACTTTTGTTTTGAGCGATACATCACTTGTTCCCTAAGCTTTGATTTTTTATGGCATTAGATTTGCATAACTTTAATGTATTGATTGCTTGAGAGCCAACCAATTGTCAGGTATTGGTTTGAAATGGAGTCATTGTCCTGTGCTGTCCGTAATCTGTTTGAGAGCCAGATTGAGTGCTACTTTAATGGCAGTACAAAAATCCTATGAAATGTCCGACTTTTACAACTATATATATGGTCTATATATGGGCACAGAATATCTTTTTTTAGAGCTAAAAATAAAAGTTTACAATACTTTTAGGCAACAAATGTCTGGCATTTGAATGAAAGTGAAGGAAATGTTATATAACTTTAGACTAATATCAGATTTCTCAAAGTTTTGCCTAATTTGGGTTATTTTCCAAACTACTGCAGGCCTGGCCGGTGCCAATGGTCTTCGCCGAAGAGGTCGACAAACATATACGCGATACCAAACATTAGAATTGGAAAAAGAGTTCCACACAAACCACTACCTGACCCGACGGCGGCGAATAGAAATGGCGCACACTTTATGTCTGACTGAACGCCAAATCAAGATTTGGTTCCAAAATAGAAGAATGAAACTCAAGAAAGAAATTCAAGCGATCAAAGAGCTGAACGAACAGGAGAGACAGGCACAGGCCAACAAATTGCAATCCAACTCTTCCTCAGCCAATACTGACAACAGTAGCAAAACATAAATATTTTTCACATAAATCACCCGTCAATTGAAGAAAAGGTCAGAAAACCATTAGTTTTTGATTTTGATGTTCCTCTTATATGACTCATATATTTGCGGAATATATTTCGAGATAAATAATATCGATATTAATTATAAATATTATAAATAAAGTACAATATTTGTAATGAATTATTTGAAAGTTAGCCTAAAAGACAATTTGTTAGTAAGTTTTCAAGATTTCAAGATTATCCCGAGTATACGAAAAATGCTTTGACGTGCAATTGATGAGCATTTAAATGAATTATTTACTAAAATATTATTTACTATAAGTTTTTAGTTAGTTTTGAACGAAACGTACATTTAATAAGTATACGTAAATTGCTTTAATCACTTCTATGGTCATACATACCAATCATATGCAGTATTTTCACTCTTTTACTCTCAATTCAATCCAATTGTCATATAATTAGAAATCTTTTTTTCATAAAAAAACCAAAAGAGTTTTAAAAACATATTTAATTCTTATTGAACACTAATATTCAATAATTAATACCATGATATACGATACGATTAACACGAAGATACAATTTTAATGTAACGGACAGTATAGCAAACCTGATGTATACGAGTATTTAGACTATTGACTATTGACTAAAGCAAAACAATTTTTATTATTAAATTCTGTATTATATTTGCGAAATGTATTGTGTAGTTGTTCTCCGGGTAACCATTGGTATGAATTGATTATTAAACATAATCATTTTATCGTCATTATGAACAGTTTATTTTAAAACATTCTTTAGAATAAACACAAATGTCTTTCTTAATACTCATTTGAATGTTTGGCTTTTATTTTCATTTTTCGACATTTATTAAGTGAATCTCATTTTTAATTTGTATTCAATTGTAAAACTAATTTATAAAATGTCATCTCAAACACTAATTCAGTATAAATTAAATTAAATTATATGATATGTGTATATCTATGAAACGCATCTGAATCTCTTTTATTATTCATAATAGAAAATAACAAACCATTTGATAAGAGAGTCTCAAACCTGTCTCATTTGTGTCTCACTTTTATTTATCTAACTTTTTCTTCGCTCAATTTATTTTGATTTTTGAGTTTCTATCGTTTGAATCGAGTTATCGATTATAAAGTGTTTATATTTTTTCATTATTTTTGAAACCCATTTGAGAAGTAATTTAAATATTTTTCAATTTATCTCAACTCTAAAAACAAAACAAAACAAAACCAGACATTTCTTACCACTCATTCCATAGAATAGATTTTAGGATTTGGTTTGCATTGCATTTCATTGCAATGAAAATCCTTAATATCATTGAATTTATTTGAGACAATCGTATATCCATTTTATAGGTTTAGATAAAAGAGTAGAAAAATTCTTAATTATTGAGGTCAGCCTCACAAATATAAACTCAATCATTATTTAAAGTTAATTTTTTATTCATCTCATTGTCAGATAAATATAATTTATGCTCTCAATGAAATATTTTCGAATGAATGTTAATTTACTAATTGAGCAAGGCATCGTTAACATGGGAAAACATATCCATAGTCAAGGACTAGAATCATATACATTTCATACTTTTTTATATTTACTAAAGAAAATTGCAAGATGTATAGTATTCTCAATATGTTGAATATGATTTACAATATATTTAAATACATTAAATAATCTGATAGAATGAGTAATTCAAAGAGCATATGATGTGACCATTCTTTGACTCGATTTATGTTTTGATCGAAAATTTACTCATTTTTTGTATATATTTATTGGTCTTAAACCAGTTTATGAGTTGGATCTTATTATTTGGTTGAAGGTATTTTCAATTATATGCTTACTATCATTAAACAATTCAGTTGATAGTTAATTGGTGTTAAGACATGTATTTCCTGGCGCTCTAATTATGGTCTGAACAGAGCTGATGCTAAGGTTTAGAACAGGTTGATCTTGAATGTACTGAATATTTGTAATTCATTTAAGATTTATGTATTATTTTATAGCTAAATAACAAATGTCAAACAACTTTCTTCTATAAAATATACCTTCAGTTACAATGTATTATTCAGGCCTTCATTTACTTATAAATTGTTTTTAGGATTTGGTCTGACAGTCATATCATTGCAAATATTAATACAAAATATAGTAATAGAGACTCGAAATATGTTTAACAGAATAGACTGAAAAGAATGCTTTTTATGTGCTTTGCGTTTGAAGTCAGACCCTTAGCGATGGCATGACTTCCATCCATTTTATTCTCGCAGCCAATGGTTGAGCCAATGGTTGCCTTTACATCCACTGAATAATTGCTGATCTCTTCTTCACTGACTCTAATATTGGGAAATAGCACTCTATATGTATATACAAAGTATAGTGTATTATGTATTCTCTCTTTTTTTGCTCTTTTCGGTCAAAGGCAATGATCTTTCAAAATCAAAACCAAAAAAATTCTAAATTAAAATTTGCCGAAACTCTTATGATGTGGAGTTGAGCCCAGTTTGGCTCCAAATTCAATTTATCTCAATATTGTATCACAAGATAATATAGGGTTTGGCAAACATTTTACTCATATTCAGTCCAATCAATGATTCCACTGCTGTTTAATCAGATGGGAGATGAAAGAGAACTGAAATAGAGCTGAAAGAGAGCTAAAATAGAGTAGGAATAGAGTAGGAGCACAGTTTACGAACATAACTTTGGAGAAGCACTCGCTTTAACATTAATGAAATTGAACACTATATACATATACAAACACCACATATACAGTATACGTATATCATATACACTAATATAATAATTTCTGAATCACTAGACTTTTCTCTGTGTTCACACTCAATGTATGACTAACTCTCTAACTATTTGGTCTCCAAACTAATTCCAGACTCAAATTGAAAATATTGATCCGAGCAAAGACAGTTTACATAAAGATAATTGAAAACTCACCCATAGCTCACATTTTATTAATTTTTGTCTTCAATTGATTTTAGATTATAAAAAGTGGACACAGTTTTAGTTACAGATACTTATGAATAAGAAAATGAAACGAATCCAATGACTGACACAAAAGAGAGACAATTGCAAACTGGTGACCATCTGGACTGACCTCAACTATTGCTTTATTTGAGTGTCTGAGTCTGGAATCAATGTCATACCTGAGTGGGGCAGCAGTCAAACCAAATCAAAATAGTATATCCGTTGGACCGCTTTTGCATAAAGTTTATGACAGAAAAGGCATTCTTAGCTAACTTTCGTCTTTAATGTTATGTCTTTTATTATTTTATAACTCTGTATACGGCCTGAGGTAAGAACGACACAGAAAGAGACAGAAAGAGACAGAGAGCTAAACAGAGCTAAAGAGTCCACACTTTCACTTTACTTTACTTTACTTACGTAACGATTGCACTTTGAGTGCAATTAAGACCTCAGGCCTTATACTGTGCTATAAAATAATAAAATATATAACATTGAAGACGAAAGTTGGCTGAGAAAGCCTTCTCTACCATAAAGTTTATGCAAAGACTACACTCACTTCAATGGACACTATTTTGATTTGGTTTAACTGCCCAACACAGGTATAGCATTGATTTGAAACTCGGACACTCAAATATATAGAAATAGTTCAGCCAGTTTAGGTCAGTCCAAGTATTCATTAGTTGGCAATAGTTTCTCATTTGTTTCATAAAATTTCTTTGAGTTTTTAGTTTTGAAGAAATGATCCTATTTTTGTGTCTATCATATAATATCACTCAACGAAACTAAAGTAAAAATTGAATAAATTTTCAAATAATGGGTGAGTTTTCAATCCTCTCATATAAAATCGTCAAACAGTTTGTGAGATATGCCGTAGTGTCGGTTCCTTTTATTACTGCTATAAAAATCGAGTGAAGATATTTTTCTTGAATCTGAGGCCTCCTTATATTGAATCTCTCAAAAGTTGTTTGATTTTAAAATAGATAATTGAAATTTCAATCAAATACCTTATATAATGTGAAACATAACATGAAAGGTACCAGTTTCACAACTAAAATTCAAGTTCTTTAAAACAATGGAGTTTTCATTTATAATATAATTATTACACAATTATTTCAAAGTTGAATTTTGAAAATTATCAAATATGATTTAGCTTTAGTTCGGACATCACTCAAATGATAAAGAGGACAGACCTTAAAACACTGTTTGTCTAAAGAACAGAGAAAATTGAATTTATTAAAGAAAGCAGTGTTTGATATATAAATGAAGTAAAACTAATTAATTTATGTTATGCTATAAATTCATAGAAAACATTTAGGATAATGTAGAATGATGCTTTCAAAATTGAATTTTTTAATGAGTGATAATAAATTTTAATTGAAAATAACTTCAGTAGAATATCAGAGCAAAATTTTTCGGTTAAACTCATCTGACTTTCAATTAATCTAGAAATCGGAGCCGACTTTCATGGATAGCATTAAGATTTTCTCAAAACTTGCTTACAATCACTGAAAATAATTTTATCACTTAATTACGAAAACTTCAAATTCCTTCACATTCTTCAAGAATTAAGGAAAATAAATTCAATTATAACAATTATTCCAATACATGTATACCTATATTTATATGTAAGTTCAATATGAAATAAATTATATTAATTGATAGGTAATTCAATCAGTAATTAGCAATAGAATTGTTAGTCTTTCAAATTAATATTAAAATTTCATTAATATTATAATATAATTGCATTTGAATTGAATAAAGAGTCGATTAAATGCAAAAAAACAAGATTTGTTTGAGCAAATGATGCGCTAATTTTGATGAAAAGTCAATAAAACTTTCTTAACTCTGTTTGACAGCAGATTATGTAAAAGGAATGGTGTTTTGATCTGAATTTTATGCCATAGAATTGCATTTTATGTCCAAATAATCATTAATTTGACTCATTTTTGGCTTTTATTCAAAGCTTTTATGATTAGGAGATTTATTGTTTGGGCACTACTTTTGGTCTCTAAGAGTAGTTTAGTTTAATTTTTATACTCAAATAAATACGACAAATATGTGGAGACGGGGTTGGAGTCGGTGTTTGTAATGTCTGATTTCCTGGTGGGTTAATTTTGTCGATTCTCTATTTAATTGTTATTTTGTTGGCAATTATTTATCTAATGATCAAATAATTTGTAAAAGTAGTCATAGGCTTTCATTTGACAATTTTCATACTATAAATGAAGTCATTTTTGAGGCATTTCCATATTTAAGGCCACATGACGTCCATTTATACCATTCTTACCATTTTTACCATCTATTTTACCATCTATAGGTCCCTTTCTTTTCATTTGCGAACTCCACTGCTCTCCCTATGAATGCTAGTATCAGTTTAGTTATGCGGCAGAAGCCGGTTGGCTCAGTGCTCAGCACTGGTAGTGTTTGACATTGAGGCCAACCGTTGATTCGAGGCCTTATTATGCGTACAATTATTATAAATAGTATATTCAGAGCGCTTCTAATGCGTGTATTTCTTTGAGGATTTATGTCTAAAACGAGAGAAACAATACCTTTCAATGCCTTACAATAGATATGATTGTCGTCTGCTTTGAGACACAAATAGACAGCAATTGAATCACTGATTGACTTGAGTTTCGTGAGAAACAGGTATTGGTTTCGCAACAATCACTTCTATTACATCCTTTGGAGCACAACATATGTTATTATTCTGAACATAAAACAGCTTTGAATTCTTTAAAAATATGTTGAATTACTGTAATTGAGCTACCTCTAATTATAAATCATTATTAACAAAACTTGTCCTTTCATCTAGTTTTTAGAGAACCGTCTTTTGAATCAATTTTGAAAATTCAGAGAAGAATACGCTTTAGTTTTGACTCTATATTTGATTTTAAATGCAATCGATTCTCATTTTATCCATTCGTCAGCTCTCGTCAAACATCCCATCCATACATAGATTTTCTCTTTTTCTTCTCGTTTGCTAAGATTTTATTGCAAATCAATATTCGGATAAATTTTATTCACTAAACTTGTTTCGGGTTATCTCTCATTTGATTAATGGACTTCTCTTTCTTTTATAAGCGATAGCCATAGGAATAGTAAATCTGACAATAATTTTAAATCTCAAGGTTTTAGTCATAGAGTTTCGCAAAAACCTAAAACTTGTCAAATAATCATTTATATTCTCAACGTTTTTCAAAATGAAAATTTCTAAAATCAAATCAAACTAGTTTACCTTTTTTCAATAAAATTAGTTTTAGTTTCTCTATGAAGTGGCTTGGTTATCTCAGAATTACTTTGATTTTAAAATATCTTTTCCTCGAAGTTGAAAACCGTCGCCAATCAAAATCAGACCCAATTATATATTTTAGTCATTTATCTCGATTATTGAATTTTCTATTGATTTAATATCATCTGTCAGTTAATAAGGTTATAATGATTGACCTTTTTTTATTTGACTTAACCACAAGAATAATTGGAAGAATGTCTTTGATAGTTGAATATTTATTTTATCTTTCGTATATACAAGTGTATATCCGAGGTTTTCGAACCAATTTAAGGGCAATAAATTAATGAGTGATTCAGATAGATCTACACATTTTCATAGTCAATAATTTTGTCTGAATTCAACCTATTTTTATAAATCAGAAAAACTCATTGAATTTGAGCACAATTTGCTTTTTTGGGTAAATTCTTATACAATTACCGACAGCTTTAAGTCGGAGGAAATGGTTGTAAAAAATATTTTATGGAAATTAAGATATTTTTAAAAAATAAATTCTGAATATTTATTTATCAACGAATCTAATTAGAAAAAACCGAATTTTAACTTAATCTGAATTAACCAGACATAACTAATTTTAATTTATAATAGGGTAACTTAAAAATTGCCCATCAATTTAAAGTCAATAGAAAATGAGATTATTATGAAATGAGAAGCGACGCCAATATATGAGTCAATGCTCGCCAGATATCGCGTTATGAACTGTAAGGCATTGAAAGGCATTGAAAGGAGAGCTGTAATACAGACTCTGTTTTGGTTCTAAACTCTGAAAACTAGTATTCACTCGACAGGGAGCACAACCTATCAGATAAATTTTTAACTTTAAGCAAAGCCTAGAGCTACCAGAATTTAAATGTTTTATCCTTCAAAATTACTTTTTATGGATCAATATCTGACACTTTCTTAACTGAACGACATTTTAATGCATTTTAGTTATGAAAGTATCGCTCGAAGTATTAGACTATTAGTCCTCTTTCGCATAGATATCAAACTGGTGTTGAATTGAGTTAAAACAATTGTGATACTAATGAACACTTATTATTCGACCCAAACATAAGAATAAAAATAATGTCTTTTTTTATTAATGGATAGTATTGTAAAGACAGGCATTTGTTTGAATTGAATGACAGTTTTGACACTTCATTCTCATTGCAATCAAATTAATCTCTGAATATAAATAAAGTTTAGTTTCGTTACATTTTTAAGTTTCTGTCGATTTATTTAAATGAAATTATTTATGCATTTATGACATCCATATCTCAGAACAATATTATTAAAAAAGCATAAAATGATTATATTTAGCGATAATTTATTAATTATTCAATAATAAAAGTCTAATCATTTTTAACACTATAATAAAAATTGCAATTTAGAGACAATTTATGGTTTGTCTGAATGTCATTCTCTGGTTTTTCGGTCGACTCAGTCTTGCCGTTCAAAAGACAGATTAAAATAAGAATTTATGCAAAATATTTTCCCACTTTATTCATTCACTTCATTCACAAGTAGTAAAACTTTTGAAAATCTTAACATAAAATAGATTTTAAATTCATAACAAAATGTGTTTTCAGATTTCAAAGTGATTTACAATTTTTAGACGTATTTCTAACCAAAACTTTTGAGGTGAGCTTCAGTTTTCTCATCACAATAGGAACCGTATATTGCGGTCAAAATGCCCTTTGTAGTTATGATGAGGTTTTCTCCATTCAGATGGACACAAAGCTCAACCAGATTTGAGTGCTGTTGCAGCGGAAGTGTGCTTCACGTAGTCATCCATTTGCTAGAGAACCGACTCTTATTCGGTTCTGATTCTGCTTTGCCTTCAATTATTGAGTGACTCTATGAAAGATATAATCTGTGACCTAACACATACTTTTTCTATCTTAAGGTATTTTTTGCCGATCTTTTGAAGCAAAACATATTTTTGAGCCATTATTCCCATAATTCAAAAACGGATTTAAATTTTTGTTGAAGTTTTTGAGTCATTTTGGCATAAATTTGTCAAAATAGTGATTAAGTAATAATTTTTGATTAATTGATTGCATTCTATAGAAGCAAACTTTATTTCTGTTCAATTTAAATGTCTAATAGAGCTCAGTCTCCGAGTTTGAGTTACACCAGCAGTAAATTCAATGCACAGACACTGAACTGATGAAAAGTAGAGCCATATAACCGAAAAAAGTTTCGAAGCAATATTTGTCGTTTATCTTTAGGAACAGCTGTTGTTGATGTTGTTATTACATTTGTGTCTTTGATTTTTTAGCTGACATAGGATTTGCTTTAAGTTATGTCGGGTTTAAGCCAATACATACCAAAAGATGAGAAGTGCATACGATATGACAAACTGTGAGCCGAGAGTCTAGTTTTGCAACAAATACTTTTCGAGTTAAAAGTTGTTTCATTTTTTTCTATTCTTGTTGTTGTTCTGCACCAGAATTTGCAGTTCAGTCAGAAACATAGGCAAAGGTTGTGCTCTAGTGTTGAGCAGTGCAACAACAATACGATTAACTGATGCCTAGTTAATAATTCATGCCTTTGTATTGAGTAAAGCCGCTCTTCACTAAAACTTGTTCGCAAAAAACTCATAAATAACTCAAAATACAAAAATCCTAAACAACGCCTTTAAATAATAGTGAAGTGCATCAGTTGTGCCACAAATAGCATAACTTAAATATATTTTCGCCAGAATTGTCGATCTGAACCTATAACTGATCTTAAAATTTTATTTAAGAACCTATACATTGTCTACAATGAGTTTTAGGGCTGTTCTCATCCAATCAATAATATTGTTCTTCTATTATATAAATAAATCTAAAAACTCGTTTCGCTTTTTATTCAATTCATTTGTGTTTTAAAAATGTTTAAAAATTGTATAAAAACATTTAGTGAATAGTCAGGCCCTAAATGAAGGCCAATACCTTTCCTGTCGGTTATCCATTTCAATAAATAATTACATTTCACTCAAATGTGATTTACAGTCAATTTGCGAAAGACGCCGATAAGTGAGACCATGCTCTGCATCATCAAAGTATCTTGTTAGTTTTAGTAACTTTTAATTCATCCATTAAGTTTCATTTCTGTTTGCTTTCTCAGTTCAGACAAAATCCTAGAATAGTATTAGTTTTTTGTTGTTGATAATAATGAAAACATATGTAAAACTAGAGCTTTAAATCTTTATTATATTTATTTTAGTATTTTATTTGTTCGTTATATTAAATATTGAAAACTCAATATTGAAGAGAACTTATCTGAAAGTCATTGTATTTGATCTAATCTGTTGTAAAACAGCTGCCATTCGTCTGTTTTTCTATTTTTCAGTAAATGCATTATCTCTTCGCCAATAGATTCGCGTTTTTTAGCTTTAATTTGAATTCTTGTTGTGAGTCTCCTCTAAGAATGTTGTTTAGTCTTCTCTGTATTACTTGAGCTCCAACTCCCCACTAGTAAGTCATGTATTTTCTCCCCATTGGATAAATGTCAAATTACGATTTACTGCATCCTTGTCCTCCTCTCTCTTTTCCTTTGGGGTCACATCAGAGGTCAGCCAATGAGAGATTGTGCGACGAATACACTGCTGAGTGAGTTATTATGCAATGCGAGCCCTGTTTCTCACATTTCGTACATTAATTATATATCAAAGTCGAAACTCATATACTTTAGAATACTTTTCGTATACTTCGCCCATATTTTTAACTTACATTTCTTATATACAAATATTTCAATTTTAACGAAATATTGAGTCATATTTCATAATAGAAATTATTTTTTCTTCGCATCACTTTTATTGTGTTTTTGTGATTAACTCAAACTTAAAGAACACATTTTCACGCATTCATCCAAAATGACCATAAATTTCAATAGTTTTGTACTGTTTTGTACTTTTCATTTGCTTTCGGCGTTAATAATAGATTTGATTTCACGAAAAATACTTTTGATTTAAAAACAAATATTTTGTGGAAAATACTGAATAGGATTTTCTATTCTTATTTATTTCCCAATTAATATTCATTAGTAATGCATTTTAAAAACAAAAGAGCCTTGAAACTAAATCGCTAACTCAAAAGAATGGTCACAAATGATAGATAATTAGATATATAAAATTAAGGGTGGTCTTGCTTCCAAGTTTCATATTAAGGTCATTCATATGAATTTCAAATAATTGAAAGTTTGACAAAAATATTTAATCGATACTAACGTTAATAATTGCGATTCATATGATTCTAATGTAGGCTTTTCTGTGATTCACATAATAATGATTCCCTTAAAAGCTTTTAAATGACATCAAAAGACTTTTTGTATCAAAGAATAAATTAACTTAAAATCAAAAGAATTCTCTTAAAAACTTTAATTTAATCTCTTTTTGGGAAAATAATCTCAAGCATAGAATGCGAGGACAGTATTCTGGCAACACTTTGATCTCGAATTCTTTGAATTTGAACTCAAATAATATTCTCATAAATATTTAGAGAACATTATATTCTCTTATTTGAATTAAAACCATATATTTTCATCAAATGTTATACTCTTTTCATACAATAATTTTCGCCACAACTAATAGATAAAGAACTGAAAATGAAATTAAAAACTGATTTTATCTACAGTTCTCATTTCCACTGTAAATTACTGCCTACTTTAATTGTGTTGAATGTAATTCAAGTGGAGAATAATTTTTCACAGATTCTTTATCTTTATTTTAAAATTCTGTTTCCTCGATTATCCCAGATTTAGTTAACTAGATTTGATTGTCACAAACTTGTCATGAATAAAACATTTCACTCGAATAAGGATCAAACTCTTATAGAAAATAAGTTGATAATTAAGAATTCTTATATACATTGTAGATAATGAAATTGGTTCATGTTGCTTTTAGTTACAGCATTGAATCATATCTTAGAAGAAGCTTTTCATTGAGTACCTCTTCATTGAACAACAAATATAGAAAAAAAAGCGTTAACTGAGTGAAAGCAAACACAAAAATATCGATCGTTTAGAGATTTTTTCGATTATATGCTCGACTCTGAACTTAATTCTGTCGAAAGTATTCGCTTCCATATCAAAGTCATAACGCGTTTCGGATAATTTATCGTTCATTTTAGGCTTCCGTTATGACAAATCTTTAGCTCAGTCACACTCCTATCTAAATTGATAAAACTTTGCTCTCTCTCTCTCTCTCTCTCTCTCTCTCTCT